>JAZHYW010011274.1:0-72958 GCA_037355805.1 Ixodes ricinus | reverse complement strand
ATGCTACGTTTCGCCTAGAAAGATTTACTTACAGTTACAAGCAGTAACGCACAAAAAGTTACTTCTTGTAAGTACAGTTTACTTTTATGTGGTAATGCAATTACTTCATAATTACTTCCCTATTAAAGCTCTTCGACTTCAGTGACCTTGGTGTGACAAAATGTATGTACAGTGTACTCAACTGTTAAATATAACGCGGGGAGCGGTGGCCGGAGAGACTGCATGCGTCATCTACCGGCCCACTCCGGTAGCTTATGCCAGCTGTTGTTTTCTGGAGTCACACTCCCAGCTCCGAAACAGTCACCAATGCGTGACTCGGCGATAAGAAAAAAAAATGTCGCTCTTCCATTTTTTTTTTTTTTTGCTTTAAAGAAGGTGGCCTCCATCAGGGAAACTGCAAGATCACCGAGATGTGGTATCCCCGCATGGTAAATGCGTAGGTGTGACTAAACAGAGTGGAAAAAACAGCGCAACAAAACAAACAAGTAAAAATTTAAATCGTGGGAGAGGAAGAAAGAAACGAGGAGGCCATGGAAAAATTGTATCGGGGAATGGCGACAATCGAAAGCAGAGCCACCTTACTCTCTGCCGCATCATTGATTTAATCGCTATACAGCTCTGATATCAGTTTCGACCTTAGTTCCGACCACCGCTCCCGCGTTATATTTAACAGTTGAGCACACTGTACAGTGAAAAGTATTTGTTCGTTTCGCTACCCTACAGTACACTATAAAGACGCATTCACGCGGGCGATGTGCAACAGTCGCGCGATAACTTTCATCGCAGAAGCGACCATCGTAGAAAAAAACGACGCGTTTCGAGTAGTCGCTAGCTGGCCCGGCTTTTTGCGATGAGACCCATACTCCGTTTCACCTTACGTCCGGACGCAGCGGACACTGCGAGCTATCCTAGCCGATCCCGTTCTGGGGACGTAGCCCGTGATACGCTTTCCGCGCGTCGCTGTGCCCCTCTCCAAGCTCACGTGACACTCACACGACCTTGGATTGGCTCCGATAACTCGTAGCATCCGCTGCGCTCGGACGTAAGGGTCGTGGGTGAAACGGAGTATAGTCGCGGAGCGGCTGGGCCAATCAGCGGCATTCGGAGCGAGAGTTTTCGAGAAGCGATTCGCTCATTGACGCCTGTGACGCCTGTGTAACCATCTGATTTTTTTGCGATGCGATCTAGTCGCATCGTGCGGACGCTACATCACCGGTGGGAATGCGCCTTAAAGGGTTTACATTCCCCTTGTCTGGTGCCTAATTGCTTTAGCCACTTTATTAATCGTGTGGTTCAATTTCAGCTCTGAGTACGCTATGAAATTGAATCTGCTTTTACAACACTGCTAAGATTGTTGGTGTACGTTTTAGCACGCTAACGGAAGGTAAACGCGAAAGCGGCGCAGTTGCTGAACACTGCGAGGCGCGTGACCATCCGATTGACTTCTCTCATGCGCACGTGATTGACACGGAGCCAAATTTCCGAAAAACGATTCTCTTGGAATCTTGGCACATCCAACAGACGCCCGGAAACATCAACAGATCCCTAGGTGCTTTACTGGTTGTGTACGCGCAAGGTTTACGTCACGTTACAATAACAGTGACCAAAACAACGCCTACTTGAAAAGAGGAAATAATGTTTTCTCATCTACAAAGACAAAGAGGCTGAAACTGTGATTGTCCCATACAACCTATAGCCACTTCTGAAGAAGGAGCCAAAGTAGGCTTCGAAACGTCGGGACTTCGTTTTACGGTTCTGTGTGGTTGGAGAATTCTCTTTTAATTTAGTCATTTCATCCAGCCACACAGATCTCTGTCGAAGATGTTTTCATTCAAGAAAGTAGCTTAGTTTAGATTGATAACTTAAATAGTGAAAGGATATTTGATGAACGTAGGCAAAATAATCCTAATCATTTTGCTATTTGGGCGTCTTCTATGCACCTTTGCATGTGTTGTGGCTTTGGCAAATGCTCCAGCCGTGCAGACGCAGTAAAAAAGTAAGGCAGTCCTAGTTGTTTCAATGCCCAACGCACTGACAAGGGGCAGTCAGGTACGCCCAGCACCTTTTGAATCATCAGAGAAAAAGATAGCTGTCATTTAAAATAAAAATGTTGCCACTACTGACGAAAAAGCACATTAAATATAAAGTACAATTACTTTTAGTCGAGCGATAATTCACAAACGATAGTTTATTAAAAATCATTAGACTATGGCAATTCATTTTCTTTAACTGAATTACTGAACTAAACTAAATAACCTTCACACTGATGCTAACGTTATGGTTTGGATCAAGTGCTTTCTTACTAACAGACTCCAGTTCGTTACTGCCAATAACCATACATCTCCGCTCGCGTCAATGAACTCCGGCGTGTCTCAGTGTTCTGTACTAGGCCAACTTCTGTTTTAATCTTCATTAATGACCTGCCAAAAAACATTTCTTCCTCAATTAACCTTTTTGAAGATAATTGTGTCGTAATCATCGTGAAATTAATGATTACCGTGAAATTAATTATCATTTTGATGTTATCAAGCTCCAGACAAATATTAACGTTATTCTTCATTGGTGTAAAACTTGGCATATGGAGCTTAACACAACTAAGTGCAAAGTAGTGAGAATGTCTCGTAATCACTCACTTTCTCCCTGCTACTGTCTTAACAATGTTCCTTTACTTTCTGTGTCGTCTTACAAGTACCTGGGCGTACACATAACATCTGATCTTTCCTGAAAAATACATATTGGATACGTTATTAGTAATGCTAAGCACATGCTTGGCTATTTAAAACGTAATTTTTCTTTAGCTGCCTGCTTTTTGAAATAAACTGTTTATAAAACACTCGTACGGTCAAAAATTGAATACGCGTCGTCTATCTGTTGCCCGAGCCTTTTAAATTTGGTTAGCCCCCTAGAAGCTGTTCAAAATCGTTCCGCTCGTTTTATCCTCAGTAATTATCAACGCACTGCAAGTGTCACCTCTATGAAATCTAACTTATCTTTGCCTTGTCTTGTCTTGTCTCACACCGAAAGGTAGCCCGTTTGTGTCTCTTGCATAAAATACTTCACACTAACTCATCCCTCAGTCAACGTCTCCTCACACCACCTTTCTGTGTTTCATCCCGTCTTGATTATCCTCATAAAGTAGGCGTACCGCCTATGCAGCACAAACACGTTTCAACAATCTTTCATTCCCAAATTTTCTTTGGATTGGAACCGCCTTTCCACCTCCATTGCCATAAATCAGGCGGATGATTTGTTTACAACTGCTGTTCTATTGTTCAAAACTAAAATGTGTTTTGCCTTTAAGTTACTCATTGTATTTTGTTTTGTTTACTACAACCCACTCCCCGCTGTAATGCCGTTGGCCCCGAGGGTATTGGAATAAATAAATAAATAAATAAATACTACTTATATATGGCTGTAACAAACTAAGAGGAGATTAGGCCACAAAACTCCGGCATTACAAAAAAAAGTGTCTTTACTTGTTATCCAATATCAGAAGAAACTCGTGATTCTACTTCAATTGTAATGCGTAACTTTTCGGGATGGAGAAACCGGTAGTCCACTTGAATATAGGAAAGGCTCATCCGGTACGAGGAGCAAGCTAAGAAGCTAAAAGGATAGCTAAACAAATTCTGCTAATTTTTGTTTATTTAGAAACTGCCGTGGGATAACTGTTACGAGAGGTGGTATAAAGGTGTTAGACAATGAACGTTGCTATATTTTAGAACCAAGCGTCTTAAAACCTCTTAAAATCTCTTACAACGAGAGAACACACTGGTACACTGGCGCCATCTATGCGGTAACCCTGGAACTGCATTTCACTAGAGCGAAGGTTTCGGGGTATTTGCGAGGTCAGAGAAATTGTATTTTATAACACGGACGAGAGTTTGTCAAGCCAAGAAAGAAAGAATGATGCGCGTAAGAAATAGAAAATATATGGGACCGCCAAGTGTTCCACTGCTACCCGATAGGTGGAGCCACTGTGTTCTCTCGTCGTAAAATATCTTAAGAGGTTTCAAGGCACTCGGTCCTAAGAAGTCGCAAGTGTGTGAACGGGCCTTAAAGCAATTTATAATAACATAATTTCTTTAGGAATATGCAGAACGCCACCTTCTTTTGCCCCACTTTGCACAGAGTGGCAATAAAACGAACGCAAAGTAAGCTTAACCACGCGTATCGTTAATATCGTAGACCTTGCTCGGATCCGATCTGAATGCTTTCTTCTCGTCTGCTTTTCACAAAGAAGGGCGATGCGGGATAGAAAGTTGCTTTTTAACTTTTCAGGGTTTTTTGAGGGCTACAACCATCTTCTCAACAAGGACGTTTCAAAATCTTAGGGTGCTGTATGCCGGATACTGAGACAGTTAATTGCCTTAGGCCGATTTATCCGCTGTCGAGAGAACCTAACAAAAAAATGTTCCTAACAACCGTCGGTGAAAGCACAACGCAAAGTGTTTGAATGTTGTCTTCGCTTAATCGTCATTTCACACCCTGGCATTACCCATGGAACTTGTCGATGAATATTCGTGTCAGCTAGGTCATCCTGACTAAAAAGTGAAACCTTCAGAATTCCGGTTCAACGTTATCTGTCCAAGCGATAAACAAAATGGCAGGCTTCTCTTGCACTACTAATTAAACGCTACAGTACATATTCTTCACGATTCTGAAACAAAAATAAACGACTTCTGAGCAAACTAAAAAAAAAAAAAAGAAAAGCAATATTATAATAATAATAAAAAAATTTACTTCAGCTTGCCTTATTTCGTAAAACACATAGTGATCATCGTGTCAGTCACCTGATACTAACGTCACAAAACACACAAATCAAAGTGTGCACACGGAAACCGTTGGAGCGTTTCTAATACCACACGCTGGCGTGGCAATTGCTCACCGTGGCAACAGTGGCTACCAGGTGATTCTTCCAATTGACATTTCACAGGCTTGCAATGTCGCGTGAATCCCTTTGAAGCCTAGCAAGGAAGAACTAACGGCTCAGAGCTTCAAAGGGTAGATTATGTTTTAATGCAGCGACTGAGTAAAGGGAAGGCAGCTTGTTACTTTTCAATTTAAGAAACCGCGTTCCTTTTGAGTCTCAATAACAAGTAACTCACTCAGTTACTTTTTTTGGCGGGTAATGTGTAACGGTATTCAGTTCAAAACGTAGACATGTCGGTATCTGACGGATTTTTTCAGGGGACCCTCTGACGAAAACATTTAATTGCACACGAGACATTACGCTAAGCCAGGGGCGTTAGATCCGCGAGTTCAGTTAGCGACCTTGGCTAAACCCGCCATTTTAAGACGCGTTTGAGGCACAGCAGAAAGAGGAACACGAAAGGGAAGAAGGTAACCAAGGCGGTCTGCCAAACACCGCCTCGAAGACAAGGCCGAAGTGCTGACGTTTTTTGCGTCACCAGTGAAGGCCAACGCTGGACACAGATTGTAAACGAGTGCTGCGACAGTGCTCGGCTTCGAGTCAAGTCTGAGCCCAACGTTGACGCAATAGTTATGTCCAATCTGTTCTCAGCGTTGGCCTTCTTTGTTGACGACATCTCTATCAGCACTATGGCTTTGTTATCTAGGAGGTGGTGGTCTGCCTCGGCTGGTCACTTTATGAGCTAGGAAAGGGAATGGGCAAGATAAAAGGAAAAATGAAAAATTAATACAAGAGTTGACTGTAGGATCATCCCTTCTATTCCCGAGCAACGAGAACACTATAGGCACAAAAATTTCCTCAATCACCACTGGATAGTAGATACGTAGTGGGCTGGGAACATATATTCAACCGGAGAAAACGAAGGGTTGCGAATGCACACAAGCACAAACATCGAGGTATTACAAGTTTGGTGGGGGCTTTCTGTGATCAGATAGAACTGAGATTACGTTATCTGGGCTGTCGTTAAAATGACACGAGTAGGACAGTTTTACACATGAGCGCAGAGGCACTGGAGGTATTGCATACTTACAGGTAAACCCCCGGGTAGATTTCTAAATTGCTGTCTCAAATTTTTGACTCACCTTCCTCGATATTGTGCCCAGGAAATTGCGCATTCGTCACTCGAATTTCCGATCCTCTAGAACGTCGACTTATACCGCGATGTACGTCGGCAATCTCGTTTCCTTTTGAATTTTATATATCGCTC
Source organism: Ixodes ricinus (assembly GCA_037355805.1). Classification (NCBI taxonomy): domain Eukaryota; kingdom Metazoa; phylum Arthropoda; class Arachnida; order Ixodida; family Ixodidae; genus Ixodes; species Ixodes ricinus. The sequence goes on along the minus strand of JAZHYW010011274.1, from coordinate 66,818 downwards.
AACTGCATTACGAGATGAAGGCATGAAATGTCGTCTTAAGTCGGTGCGCTTTCAGGACCAACGTCGAAAGGTTTGATGCTCTAACCCCGTCATCAGAAGCGAAGCGGAAAATGTGACAGATGATCGGGCACCGCCCGGAGCTGGAAGGTTGAAGCGCGCATACGTCTTTTTGGACGAGGAACTGGCAAAGCACCTGCTTCTGGCGCAAGAACATGACGCATGCGCAGGGCAGAGTAAAAACGGGGGCCGGCAACCCAGCCACTGCTGGCAGCGGGCCAGAGGATTGTCCCCCGACGGCAGTGGCGAACACGCCGAGGCTCGACGGGGTTCCTTCCGGCAGAGCGCCAGACATGTGTATACGCTTGACATCGCCGCGTGCGAGCGATACCGCCCAGTGTGTCTATTTCTGCCGTATTATTCGCACAAGAGCTACGGTAAACGATAGGCTAGACAAAGCCTACGTGGTCGCGGCTCACGCTAGTTTCTCTGCCACGGTATCGAATGGTATGCATGAAAATGAGTCGGGCTGTTATCCCGTCGAAAGCTTATTTACGCGACTGCTTCGGCACGCCTAAACGGCACTCAATCCAACAAACGGTTGCCTCCACACACAAATCTCAGATTGTACATAGCAAAGTTCACTTCGGATCGCCAGCAGTGATTTACTCTTAAATCATGCCCCACACCCCCTGTACACCCAGCCCCAGGCTTAGTACAGCCCCCCCGCCCCCATAATTTCTTAGAAAAAACATAAACCTATGATACGACCCCCCCCCCCCATCCCCTCCCTCCCCCTGTCAGGAGTTTATCCAGTCGATCTAATGAACCCTTCCCATCAAATTAGACTGGCAATACTGGATAAACTCCTGATATAGCCAGCACGCAAATAAAATAACATCATTCACCAAACACCTAAATTAGGCGCGTTCATAAACAGATCCTCTGGCCACCAACCACAAGATGCAAATAATTCCCTTGTGGTGGTAGGGGCAAAACAAGTAAACTCCAGATCGTTTACTTCATTAAAGGTGGAAATTTCTTGAGGTAGTGGGGTCAACAAGACAAAGAGTTATCAATTTAGGGATCTAAAGCCCACTCCGATTTGTAAAAAAAAAGCAACAAAAAAGAGCCTCTGTATGCACACTTTGAACGCGTTTTGCACACTTCTCGAACCGGCAAAGCTCTTGAAGCCCGAACCTTAAGCCAACGCAGCAGTCTTTCACCGGCGCCTTCTGAGAAAAATCGTCCTGAAAGCTTTCAAAGATAACGGGAGCGCCTCTTAGTGTACAGAAAGGTTGGCGTCCTTCAACGTTGGTCGATAACCCCAGAACACGAGAACAGACATGTGATGTAACAACATAAGAGGGCACAAAAAAAAATGACGCTTATGGAACAAGTTGGGGTGACTTTGATTAAGAAACAGTTTCTGAATTCGATGGACATTTGCGACTCTATGGAACAATTCGTGTTTCTGACGTTAAATTTAGACGTAGCATGCGCAAATGCATCACGTTGAGAAAAAGCAGGCTTATTCGGATAAGCAGCGCTCACAGCTCCTGTTGGCATACGTGCTTGCTTATAAACACAAATTTAGTAAATATAAGTCATACCAAAACACATATAGAAAGAAAAATGAAAGCCGTTTACAACTCCCTGTAATGCTGAATTGGAGCGCAGCTCTTGAGGAGGAGGAGGAGGGGAGGGTATGCCCCTCCTCCTCATTCGTACCCTCTCCTCCTCCCCTCCTCCTCTCGTGCTCCTCCCTCTCCTCTGCTCCTCCTCCTCCTTTCCTTTCCTCCTCCTCGTGCTCCTCTCTTGAGGTATTTAGATTTTGCGATACACCGTGCTAAACAATCTGATATATATATATATATATATATATATATATATATATATATATATATATATATATATATATATATATATCCTAGGGGTGTGCGAATATTCGAAATTTCGAATACGATTCGAATATTTTCCTCATTCGAAACATATTCGATTCGAAAATTGCATATTCGGAAATTTCCGAATATTCGGCCAAAGCCGAATATTCGGGAAAAACGGCGAATATTCAAACAAACTGCGAATATTCGAACAAGTAACGAATAATCTGCCTGCCACGCATTCTCCTATGAATGTGTTTATTCACTTTGAAAGGCGTATGATGCGTCCGTTATCGGTCTGCTTCGTTTCTATCTGTCCGATGGCAGCAAGACAGGATCAGTTTCGGTTTCTTTTTCACCAAGCCATTTGTTGTGTGTCACTTTTATAGCAACATGTGATGTAATTGCGCGTTCTATAAACTGATACAATAAAATAAACCTCGAGAGTGAAATATAAATTTAAAATAATTCTCTAAATTGTTATCTAATATAAATGTTTGAGAAGTGAAAAAAAAAGAAAAAGCTAGGTGCGAGTAGAACATTGCATCGCCATTGACAATAACTCCTGCCACTCCAGCTAAGCAGCATAGAAGGGTAGGAGAGGGCATGACGTCAGCCGCATAGCCTCCACAAGCCATGCTCCCTTGACGCCTCGCCTCTTTCTCATTTTCCTCCTTACTCTCCTCACTTATCAGCCCAACATGCCCGCATCACGTGACCGTAGCTAGCCTTCGTCTAGCCTTCGATCTGATAAAACCTACCGGACGGAGCGCGCGCAAGCCTGCAAGGAATCCCTCTACAATCAACCAGCCATCTCGCACGTGACATGTCACGCGCACCAATCGCCAGAGAGATCTGCGGTCACGTTGGGCACAATATCGTTTCAACCTGCCCAGGTCGAGTTCGACCAAGTTCAACTTTTCGAACCTTCAACGTGATGTTCGACAAGGTTCGACTGAGGTGCGACTTTTGTGTGCATGCGCGAAAATTAAATGGATGGATGGATGGATGGATGGGGCTGAACCCTTTGAATCGGGCGGCGGCTTGCGCCACCTAGCCAGTATTTTTTTAAGCTATTTAATTTACGAGTTACAAATCTAGATATTTAGTCTTAAAAGCTACGGTCCGTACGACGGAGGCGCCTCTATGCAACCGGGTGCACACGCCTTCCGCCCTACGGGTCGCCCGGAAGGGAATAGGAAAATATTCACCCTTCCCTTGACCTATGCCACCAGTCAGATCAAAGCTAGTTGACTCCACCTGGCGGAGGAAAAGTGCAATATTTGTTGGGTTTATTGGCATCACTGGTTCACATTAATAACTAATGAAATCGTTAAAAGCGCATATTTTCGCTTTTATATGGTGTAAACATTGGTAACCATTTTATGAAATATAAAATAAAGTACTTTCTAAATTATTTGTTTCCCGAAATTCGAAATATTCGTGTAGCAGCCGGGCAACACTCTCCATAAGTCGAACTTCTTCGACCTTTAGTGAAATTTCTCAGGATTCTCGAGTGGAAGGGTCTTTCTACTGGCGAAAATGTTGTCACGGCGCGTAGGGAGCGCTTACTTTCTGAACACGTTGAGCAATTAATTTTCCTACACGATAATTTGTAACGAGTGCATCACTAGAAGTATCGTTAGCCTGCTGCATCCCAGTAAAATGCAGTTGCACTGATTTACTTAAAAAGGCAGTGAAACCTGCTGTTACCTCTTGTTTTGCCATTTTTTATTACTGGACACATATTCGATTCGATATTCGAAGCCCGTTTTTTGTGTTATTCCTATTCGATTTGTATTAAAAAAAATTTCAATATTCGCACACCTCTAATATATATATATATATATATATATATATATATATATATATATATATATAAGTCAGAGATCCGTACTTGCGGAGTTGCTATGCTAAGAGTTTATTGTATGTATTACGACAGTTTCGCCGTAATACATACAATAAACTCTTAGCATAGGAACTCCGCTAGTACGGATCTCTGACTTATTACATTTCCCGGTCCATTGTTCTCAAACTACTCTGCCTCACCCATATATATATACAGGGTGTCACAAAAGAAAATTTACACGGTCTTTTTTACCGCAAAAATAAACTAGGCATCGCCGAACGCTCATTCTCCGCCCAAAGGTAGAGCTAGAGGTCACAACCAGATGCCAAAGTTTCAGCCCGATACGATAACTTAATCAAAAGTTATAAGTGATTTTCTGAAAATTTTAATGGGAATATGGCGGCCGACGGAGTTTTCGAATACATGGGGCTTTATGGCACCACAAACCGAAAACGGGCAAAAATGGGCTCCATTTTCCGAGTGTAGCGCGAAACAACCCATTCCCGTTTGAACCCGTTTCATTTCGACCCATTCCCAAATCGACCTTCCCGTTTGAACCCGTCCCGTTTCGACCCATTCTCGAAACGACCTTCCCGTTGAACCCTTCCCGTTTCGTCCCATTCCCGAAAGGCCCTTTATATTTGAACATGTCCCGTTTCAACCGATACTCGAAAGACCCTTTGCGTTTTAACCCGTCCATTTTTAAGACATTTGTATAAGACCCTGCGCATCGCAACCTCTTCGCGAAGAGTCTAATCGTTCTAACACTGGTCTGCGCACCTTTCCTGCTTAAGAATATATGTTCTGAAATATTATTGCATGCCAATCTATTCTAAAAATCGCACCTCTTTCAGGCTAGCTTCGAAGTAATATATTATTCTTACTTCAACCACTTAAAGTGTTTTTGCTTTTTTGTTTTTACTTCAAAATGATCCTCATAACGTGCAATTACGAAACGGTCTATGTACACTCTGCGACACCGTTACTGCAAAGACGACCTTGTCGCTTTTTAAAATTTTACTTCGAAATGGTATTAGCAGGCATCAAATTTTAGGGCTTAGGGTACTAGCTCAGATGAGCACTTCCAAAGCCAGTAGTACTTTTTATGGCAGCCTTTTAATTCTATAAGACCAACAGCACCACTGCCGATCGCTTGTTCGCTCTATGTACAATAATGAAGTCTTCAATACGCCAGCACATTGGGGAAGCTAAAATAAGCAACGCCATCGCGACGCTATTTTTAGGGTATCCAAAGTGCTTGCGTGCGTTACTTGAAAACCCTATATTAGGGAGTTTTCGTAGACCGCGTTATCCCCTCCGCTAAGCTTTCCGCAACGAAGAAGCCGCTACCGCGCCTGCGCGCCGATGGCCTTGGCTGTAGAAACCCGGATCTCGTAGCGGGTTGCGGAGAGCGTTGCGGGACAGCGGAAACGATCTACGAAAACTCCCTATTAGTGATCTTGATATTTTGAAGGGCGATAAATCAGGCAGGGTGACAGGCATGTGATTGCGACTTTATTTTGTTTTACGATTGAAACACTGAACACTCGTGCACACAGGAAAATATCATAGACCGGAAAATGCCTTCGCCTTGTTGAGAAAGTCTAACAGGAAAATCATGCCATCAGAAAGGCAACACTACAGTTCTGATAGTTTGCGGTCCTTGCTGACCCACTTGTGCCCCCTGGCCCGCACGGCACCACTATTCGCAAGCTGCTGCAAAGATATATCCTTGTCAAAACCTCATCCCGTATGATCAAATCGATGAAGGTGTAAATGTTCGGGTGAGACCTCCCTGACACCGCGTTTATCTTACGGTGCCATGTCTCCAAGGTTGTTTCGGGAGAGGGAGAAGTGAGGTCAGCAAGGAGGACAGACATTTGACACTTGAGCCTAATCAACATTTAACGAACAATACAAACGAACCGACCCAACTGATAACAAACGATGGCCGAAGCGGGAAGGTTGTTTCGGGATTGGACGAAATGGGAAAGGATGAAACGAGAAGGTCGTTTTGAGCCGGGTCGAAACGGGAAGGTACAAACGGGAAGGTTGAATTGGGAATGGGTCGAAACGGGAACCAGCCCCATTTTCCCATTGAAATTTTCAGAAAATCACTTATAACTTTTGATTAAGTTATCGGATCGGGCTGAAACTTTGGCATCTGGTTGTGACCTCTAGCTCTACCTTTGGGCTGAGAATGAGCGTTCGGCGATGCCTAGTTTATTTTTGCGGTAAAAAATACCGTGTAAATTTTCTTTTGTGACACCCTGTATATGGCTTCATCTGAAATAGGGCAGGCTAAAAGAATCTGATTTTTAATTTTGATGAAAAAAATATATGTTTTGGGGGCAATTATCAAATGAAGGAGGGCGCAAATTGCATGTTGCCCAGGTTTTTTGTTTTCGAGTTACGAAGCATAGAAGCCGCAGTGGCCGAAACTAGTATTTTTGTCTGCCGTCACAAATCGCGTGTTTGACACCCTCTGCTGGTGCTAGTGTTTTTTTCTATACCCTCGTAACCTTTTCTGCTCATTTAATAAGTACTATAAAGATACCTTGATGTATTCAAATATTTTTAGGAATTTTGTTTCTAAAACAAATGTCAAACAAATGTCAAAAACAAATGTTCAGGTCGATTTTTGGTCAACTTTGACAGGTCCTTACTTTGTCTGTACTTAAGGTAGAGAGATAGAGAGACGCACAGGAAGGTTACATTTTAAGTGAAAAGCTGCAACCAAAACGGGGCTTGACACCCTAAAAGCGATTGCTCATTATGCCAGTGACACTTATTATCCGGCTGACCCGATGTATACGTATGGCGCGGCACAAAATTGCCAGAATGCAAGGTCTATTTTATTTCTAAAAGTGCTTAAAGTGTGTGTGTGTGAGGGGGGGGGAGTATTAGTTTATATTGAACATAATAATAAACCCTCAGACTGGGCTGAAAAACAAATTAAAACAATGATAGACAAAAAAAAAAAAGAGAGGGGGGGTGCAGCATCTTAATGTTGTCTGTCCCGTTTTTATAGAGTTTCAAAAGCTTCACTCCTACGAGGATTGCGATTAAAGTGAACATATTATTCTGATTTTTTATTACCAGCGTAATGGTGTTTTTGCGCTCGCTGGTTTTACAGTATCTTCAGTTCTGTCAGAAAAAAAACACGAAATTTTTAGGGGTCAATGTACAGTCAGGCGTAGTATTTGCATCTGAATATTAGGTTGTTTTTGTTGGCAACTTTTCCGCTGCTGCAGATAAAAACACACATAACGAGAAAACACCCGAAGGCGAGGACGGATGAACGTACACGGCGATAAGAGATAATCGGTTCTGCATTCTCGCAAAGCTTCTCTACGAGGACTTGAGGAACGCAGACTTCACAGAAAAACGGCGATGAGGCGGAGATGTCTTGCACGAGCCGGATAGAAAGACGGGCAGGAGTACGCGCCAAGGTTCTGCCGGAGAAACATCAGCCACAGCTTACACGTAGTACACTATACTACGACTTTTATTTTACAGTCCTGTTTAACGGAAAGGAAGTCGAGGCTTCTACTAGAAGACGATGCGTGATAGTTACTCTTAGATCAACTGACGGCTTACCACTCTGGATATTTGGTAGCGTTTTAGTTGGAATGAGCGCCGAACAAAATGTTGATGCTTCGAGGCGTTACGAGCAGGTTCCGGCTGCGGAAGGACCGTTAGAGGAACGTGAAGTTGACAGCGAGTACCTGTGCGGCTTAGGGAACTACAGGCCCTGCTGGATGCAAAAGTTCGCCACGTCCAGGTACTTCGCGCTCGTCTTCGGGGTGCTGGGAATCTTCCAGGGGGCCCTCCGAACCTACCTGGTGGGGACACTGTCCACGGTCGAGAAGCGATTCTCGATGTCCGGCCGCCTGTCCAGCATCGTCATGATAGCGGACAACATCAGCCCCATCTTGGCCACTCTGGTGCTCGCGGTGTGGCTACGGCGGACGAGTAAGCCTAACTGGGTCGCCGGCGGAATGTTGCTGTCGGTCTTGGGAGCGGTGTCCTGCTGCCTGCCTTACGGAATCCACGGCAAGGGGACGCACCTGCTCGGAGACACGGGTCAGCCTGGAAACGCGCTGCGGACGCAGTTTTGCGGCGATGCGAACGTGGACGTTCTGTGCGCGGACGGGAGGGGCGACGGCGTCTCGTTGGGCCCCCTGATCTTCTTGTTTGTCGGGAATTTCCTGAACGGGCTGGGAGGAACTGCGTACTACGTAATCGGCACAACCTACATGGATGACAACGTGAAGAAAAAAACTCGGCGCTCTATTTTGGTATGTATTTTTGGTGTCCCTGCAACAACGAAAGAAACGCGATATAGAATATTTTGTAGCTGGCAGAACTGGTAAAAGCTAGCCACTGTGGTGAAAATGGTTCGATCCCGAAACGGACTACGTATGATCGTACAAGTATCCATCAAAATACAGGGTGTCACAAAACAAAATTTACAGGGTTTTTTTCACCGCAAAAATAAACTAGGCATCGCCGAACGCTTATTCTCCGCCCAAATGTAGCGCCAGAGGTCACAACCAGATGCCAAAGTTTCAGCCCGATCCGATACCTTATTCAAAATTTATAGGTGATTTTCTGAAAATTTCAATGGGAAAATGGAGCCCATTTTTGCCCGTTTTCGGTTTCTGGTGCCATAGAGCCCCATGTATTCGAAAGCTCCGTCGGCCGCCATTTTCCCATTGAAATTTTCAGGAAATCACTTATAACAAAGTTTCAGCCCGATCCGATACCTTATTCAAAATTTATAGGTGATTTTCTGAAAATTTCAATGGAAAAACGGAGCCCATATTTGCTCGTTTTCGGTTTCTGGTGCCATAGAGCCCCATGTATTCGAAAACTCCGTCGGCCGCCATTTTCCCATTGAAATTTTCAGGAAATCACTTATAACTATTGAATAAAGTATCAGATCGAGATTAAACTTTGGCATCTGGTTATGACCTCTGGCGCTACCTTTGGGCGGAGAATGAGCGTTCGGCGACGCCTAGTTTATTTTAGAGGTGAGAAAAACCCTGTACATTTTTTTTGTGACACCCTGTATATACTAAAAAGAAACGGCCAATAACAGGCGAGTACATAAAATACCTGAATTATATGTGTTTCAAATTGTTTCATCATCGATGTAGAGAAAGCTCAACTCACATTTTTTTTTCTCAACTTTACTGAAACCAAGACAAACAAAGCGCGGTTGAACCCCTTTTAGCGTCATGTACGGTTATCAGTGACGTTCGAGATTCGACAAAACCCCAAAGGTTAAACTTTTTTCCGTTCAAGAAGAATTTCCGAGCGTTCATTAGACCGCTTGATCACCGGCCAACGCGATTCAACAAAACGAAACATCGAGCACTTTTTCGTAACAGTAGTTTCATTTTCTCACAGGGTCGGTGTTTGCCTTCCGTCTCATGGGGCCGGTGGTCGGATTTTTTCTATCGTCGTTCTGCCTGAGCTATCCCGAAGACCCGCATGGTGAGTGACGCTCCACTTCACCGTAGAATGAAGCTCAGCCATTGCTAGAGTTGCGACGTGAAAGTCTTAAGGCCTATTCACATACTTGATTTCAGTTGGACTTTGCGACTCAAAAACCCATTAACATCTCTTAGGAAAAGAGAACACGCTTAAGGTGACCCTGGAACTCCCTTTCACTAGAACAAAGGTTTTGCGGTATTTGCGAGATCATATATGTATGTACTATTTACGAGAAACGGTCGTTTATAACATCGTTAGACATTTTTCAAGCCAAGAAGGAAGCGCAATGCTTCCCTTCTTGGCTTAACTTGGAAAAAATAGGAAATGTGCAGACACAGAAAGCGTTCCCCGCCTACCCGATAGAGGGCGCTAGTGTGTTTTCTCGTCACAAGATTTTAATACGTTTTAAGAGACAAGGTTAAGGTGTCGCAAGTGTGTGAACGGGCCTTTAAAAGGCGTCCGAACGTTTGCTTTATTTATAGTGCGGCACAAGCAGCTTCCAAAACACTTAGCTCGCGGTCCCACTTATCCGTGTGCTTAATAATAATGGCGCAGATGACTGGTTTTTAGGTATGTGGAAGCTAAAAGAAACGGAATCAATACAGCTTTTCGATCGAGGAACGAACCGTTTATATAATGCAACTAAAACAAAATATGCGTGTGTACGCAAATGTGTAGACTCGATCAGTCCAAATGTATAAGGCAAGCGTATCGGAAGATGTCATGGTTTTGAATCTTTTTGTGGTTTGATTAAAATGAAAAGTGCCTTCTGTAAATAAGTTTTTAAATAAAGAACGGCGGCCAAAAACCTCTAGAATGCATGGAGATAAAAAGCATGTGGTCTGCGGCCAGAAAAGGGGAAGTTTACTTCTCACTGAACAATTTCGGAACATTGCACCTAATATTTCACTCGACGGTATTAAGTTTCAAATAATAATGCTTTCCAAAATATGGTACAAAAGTGAAGACGGTGTTCTTATCTTATCTGACTACGATCATTTTTCTTTAAACCGGAGTGGGAAACGAGGGAGCGGGGTTTGGCATTTATGTCAAAGAAGATAATCAGTGTGAAATATTTGACGCATTTAATGAAACTACTGATGACTATGAAATTGTGAGCCTGGAACACGGGCGTCAGCTACTCTCTTTTATGCATCGCCCTCCAGCTGAAAATTTTAACAACTGCTTGTCTTGTCTTGAGAGAGATTTAGATTTTGCTAATGTGAATAACTATTTGCTTGTTCCTGGCGGTGATTTAAATGTAAATATTTTAGAGAACTCGTCTGTTTCGTCGCTACTTAATGATACTCTTAGTAGTAGCGGGTTTTTCAAATGTCAATTTGTCTCCCACTAGAATTACAAATTCTACATCAACGGCTATTGATGCTTTCATTACGAATATAAACACTGTTGTTGGCAGTGCAGGTGCGATAAGTTTTATGTTTTAAAACTCACCAATTATCCAGCGGCGCTAGAAAACATTGATACAATTGCCAAAGTGTCAGTATACATATTTAACTTGGCCTTGTCAACTGACAAGTTCTCAAATACCATGAAACTCACAAAAGTTTCTCCTTTTGCATTAGGAAGTGTTAAAAAAAGTTGTTACAAACTATACTAGACAAATATCTATACTATTAATATTTTCTAAACGGCTAGAAAAATATTTGGCGTCGTTTAGATAACATTTTGATTAAACATTCAGTGTTAACTGACTTTCAGCTTGGTTTCCGCAAGGAAAAGTCCACATAATGCGCTTTGTTATCCAAAAAAGAACCGGGGCCGGCCGTCGCCTCGTCAGGCATTTTTCTTGCCTTTTGCGACGGCCCCCTAGACAACTGTTTGCTGTATGTAAACTGAATAACATTGAATTGAATTGAATTGAATTGAAATTGAAATACAGTTGACGCTGGGACTTTTTATCGACTTTAGCAAAACTTTCGCTTCTCTTAACCATACAACGCTCATTGATAAACTTTCCTATTAGGGTGTACGGGGCACGTCTTTGTGACTTTTTCATCCATACCTAGAAGATCGCAAGCGGTGTGTCTTAATCAATGGTTATATTTCTTCGTTGCAACTATTGAAGTCTGGTGTTCCACAGGGCAGGCACGTAGCCAGGATTTTGTTTCGGGGGGGGGGGGGGGGCCGCCCATGACAAAATGCTGTATGAGGGGGAGGGGGAGAGGAGGTCCCAGCAAAATGGAAGATTTCGGGGGGATCCGGGCCCATGGGCCTCCCCCTGGCTACGTGCCTGCCACAGGGAAGTATACATGGCCCACTTTTGTTCAATTTAATGACATCGCCAACATCTGTCAAAACTCACATTTCATATTGTATGCAGATTATTATAGTATTTTCAATACTGCAACGAATATTGAAGAACTGATAATTAAAGGTAATGCTGTCTTAGAGAAGTTTTTTTATGGTCAGAACAAAATGACCTTGAAATAAATACTGCTAAAACGGAAGCGATTGTACTTAGGCCAGTAAATAAACATATTGATACTGATTAGGCGCTTTAAATTGGTGGCAGCCAGATTAAAATAGTAAGTTCTCATAAAACGCTAGGCGTTATTTTTCAAAGTATATGGAATGGGGTCATCATATGAAATTTTTAACTCCCAAACTGTCAAAGGTAGCTCGCATTATCGGTCACTGTGGCCCTCTTGTGCCTACAAAAGTTGATATTTAAATTCATCGTGCTCTGTTTGGCTCACAGATTAACTACTGTCATTTAGTCTGAGGCACAACGACAAAAACTAATATAAACAAACTAATGATTCTGCAGAAAAAAAAATGCCTCGTTTAGTTGCTTATGTTTCATACAACACACATGCCTAACCACTATTTTTGAGCTACATTGTCATGAGCATTTCCAATGTTTATGACCATCGTTTGCTATTTGATTGCGCCTTTTCAACTTTGGAGTTTATTGCTTTTTTGGCGGATCTAGCAAAGAGAATCAGTCATCAGTGTTCGTCAGAGAGAATTCTGAAACGTTTTCCGTTTCCGTACATATTATGCACTGCAGTCTCTTGCTCATAACCTCCCTACACTGCTTAACAACATTTGCGTAAACAACATTAATATTCATTATATGAAAAAACTGCACATTTTTTGTTTTGTTTAGGTAAATAGAATGGTTTTTGTGGGAATTTTATAGGAATGTTTTCAATTGTTCTGATAGGCATTTGTATAAAATGTGTTTAGTTGTTTCGTATAATTTGTAGAAAAGTTTCAAGATGATTGGTTATAAATCATGCATTCCATGTACGTGCAAGGGCACCGGACCTAGTCAAGCTAGCTCTTGGTCGCTTTTTTTCCGTTGTCGTCCGCATAATGTTGCTGAAAAGGAAGTTCGGCTCCGTTCAGAAGCATTTGGCATCCTATCCGAACCGCTAGCTCCGCATTGGGGCAGAGTTGATGCTTCAGGCTTTGGTATAGTTTATTTTAGGGGTGCAAAAAACACAATTCGCTTTTCTAGGATAACAACCCGCAGATCAGGGGCCGGCAACATTTCAGAGGGGCGGGTTCGATGCTTGCGAGAGAGCCGAACTCAAGTAAGAAGGGGAGAAGAAGGCGGAAGAAGGAGGAGGGGGCTCGTAAATATGAGTGGAACAGTGAACTTTCTAGCATGATGATAAACCAGCCTGTAGCCCAAAGCAGATAATCGCCGTTGTATAAGACAAGGCACTGGTGGCATCGTGGCAAAGGAGACAAGGGTGTAATCCCCACCGGCCACGAATCTGAGACATTTTTAATAAATATCCCAGAGAAGATGAGGAAAATAAACACCCGCCCTCTCTCCAGCTCCCAAACACTTTCGGGACCTTTGCAAAGCACACCGTTGCTAAGAAAGTAGCGAGCCCTTAGTAAAAATGACTATTGGATAAAAAACCTTTTCAATAGTGAGGTAGCGATATTGTATAGGCAAACAAGTGTCGTTTATATATCTGAAAACAGTCTTTTCCGCACGTATAGTCGAAACAAATTACAAAAAGTAAAAGCTGAAACTTCTTCAGAACCTCGTGGTGGAAGGCACCGCATGGTAAGAGATTTAGTGAATTCAGAGCTAAGAGGCCAAGAGCCAAACGTTGGCCACCAATCGTAGCCTTTCAGAATGTTTATTTTCAAGAGCCTTGGAGGGGATGCACAAAATCACAATCTCCCCACCCCTGGTTGACTGTTGTGTTCGAGCTTCATTCCAAGAGCAAACACTCTTGTTTTTACCAGAGGCTACCGACTTGAAAACAATTCGTACGCAGAGAACGCAGAAATGGATCAGGATGACCCACGCTGGATCGGGGCCTGGTGGATGGGCTACCTGATTATTGGAACGGGCATCTTTCTGAGCACGCTGCCCATGTTCTTCTTCCCCAAGAAGATACGGCCCAAGGCGGAAGCCAACAAGGTTGATTCAACCGAGACAAACGGCAAGAGCATCAAGGATGACGCTAAAGGTGAGTGTTTCAAAATACCGAGCTGGAAATCAGTGAACTAAACAGGCAACATCCCGAAAAGCGAATTTTGGCCGGGGCGCCAAACATTCCAGTCGACGGTTCGCCCAGTAGCCGAACGCTGAGTATAGTTTTGCTATGTAGCGAAATCTAAGAACTGGCCAATCACTGGACTTCCCTCAGTCAGTTCAAGCAATCGGGAAGGCGATCGGCATCGCGTTCCACTGATGACGCGACATCGGTGGCGAAACAAAGCCATCTCTTTTTGCCACCGAGAGCACGTGGCTATCAGAGCATCTAGTATGAATCGCCCTTTTCATTGAACGAACCAATTAAAACAGGGGTGCACAACTCAAAACTTAGGTGGGCCGAAATTACGTTTATTGAAAACTGTGCGGGCCGCACCTAGTGTGACGTGTTGCATATTTCGGCTGCGGTCAGGCTTCCGATACCAGGTGTCATCGCACTCGTTACCGTCTTTAGCACATCTCGCAATGTCATGTCCGTCATGGCAGATCGAAGGTGGTTCTTGTTGAGAGTCATCAGTGCGAAAGTCTGCTCACAAACATACGTGCTCCCGAAAAGTGATTACAGTTTCAAGGCGTGGTGCACCAGGTTTCGTACTTGTTCTTGTCCAGGTTTTTGTTGAACTGATGCGGCTGAGATTCGCGATGCATCGTCTTCAGCGCTGGTGGACACTGGAGGTCGATGAGCTCCAGTTGCATCGTCGGATCGGAGTCCTCCGATCTGACGGTGCAACCCCTAAAAATCCCCAAAGGAGGCGAGACGATTGATAACGCCGTGGTGAAAGAGGGAAGGATGTCTGTTGAGAGAGAGCGAGAAGATTTTGCATTCTGTTTACAAACATGTTGAAACAGAACCACACCATGGACAGGGATGGCTGCACGCGCTTTTTATTGTTGCCAGGGGGATTAGCGGAGAGTAATTACTTCGCCGAAGACTGAGAAAAGTAGGTCAGAGGGTTGCACTGCTGCTTGCCAAGCGGAACGGGCGCTTGGCGGATTGAATGGCATAGTAAGCAACTTTCTGCGCTGAGCTGGGCCGCGGGCCGCTAAAAAAGCGCGCGCGGGCCGTATGATGTGCAACCCTGAATTAAAGAAATAAAAAAATACTGTTCAGAATACACAACGGAGAAGATTCATCAGGAATCTCCTGAGCGTGTAAATCTGTCTTGAGCTGCACCCGCTAACGTTTGCTCGTACTTTGAAATGATATCGCTTGTGTTGGCAGAAAGTTCACCCTAAAACAAGCACCCTGAGCCTTTCCCACAAAGCATCCAGGAGTCAACTTGTGCAACAATCTAAGCCAAGAGCGCGGCGAATACCGAAACAAGAAACAAACAAATAAACAAACGTTTCGACCTACAGAAAAGCAAACGCATTTGTGCGATGTGACATTCAGGATGATGTGAATATGTGAAACATCATGCTCTGTGTCACATAGCATACATTATTTATTCAGGTCGAAACGGTTTCTTTTTTCGGACTGGTCATTCGCCGAGCTCTTTCCTATATCATAGTGATCGGCCCTTTGAATGCTCTGCTCTGCGGAGAAACAGAGCAACAGGGTATTTGCTGTAGTGTAAAGTATCACGAAAGCACTGACAGGATATTTATGCTCGCCAAGGTTTTTATTTGCACATGGCGCATGAGAGCCTAACTACCCAGAAGACAATCTGTGGTTCGAAATTCGTTTTCTTACCGCCCGAAAACCGCCGATCGAGAACTGGCCGGTTTAAGTCGCGTTCACTTTCTTCAACGTGGACACGTGCTGTTCTCCATGATTTAGACACAACCACCAAATATAATCAAAGTCGGGGGTCATCGAAGACATCCACTCAATATTAAAAATAGAAAAAAATGATACCAATTTTTATGGCTTATTAAAAAGCGCAAATACGTTGATTAAAAAAGTTGCACTGTAATGTGTATTTCTCCTTCCTCCACAGCGCAGTTTCGGTTTCGGTTTCGAGCTGTTGCGTTTTCTTACTTTATTAAAATATATAGCCCGTAGCAAAATATTGATCGGGTAGTTTTCTAATACCATAACAAATTGCCTAACAAAAAAAAAAAGATTGTGTGTGTGTGTGGGGGGGGGGGGGGGGGAGGGGGGGTCGAGTCGTGTCCTTTTAAGTATATCTCCACAGGTGGTCCTTGCAGGCTCACTACTACAGAACATTGACATGGTTTCTCTGCAGAAACTTGGCAGGTGCTGCTCAGGCTTTCCAAAAATCCAATCTACGTCTTCAAAACCATCGCGACCATCACCGCTGTTTTTGGCCTGGCAGGCTACTACATTTCATTTCCCAAGTATACAGAACACCAGTTCTCACAGACAGCATCGCAGGCTAGTCTGATAGCAGGTATGCTCTCTCTTTTTCTTTTGCGCCCTCTCTCTTTCTCTTTCTCGGACTTCTAGCATTTCTGTTATATATGACGGTAATTCTTTTTTTTTTAATCTGCACCTACCAGTTTATAGCCCCTTGAAAACCCAGCGACAGCGAAAATTGTCTCGCCGAATTTTCAATTCTATAATTATTTAATTTATCTTTCTTTCTGTACCCGTCTTAATGTCCGAGGTTAACGTCAACCATCCAAGTTACGGCAACTTAAAAAAAAAGTAGCGCGTTTTAGTTTTTTAGTTTTAGGGACAAAAGTAACAAACTAAGTCTTTATGTAAACAGGTAAAAAATAAATTAGCTTTTTTTTTTAATAAGGTGTTGACATGACTGGTTCGCTGTGTTTACCTCACAACTTCAGTTGAACTATTGACATCTCTAACCCAGAAAAACTAAACACGAAGCCGTAAACCGCTTCCTTTTTGCTTTCTGATTTCGTGTCGGCATTTAGAATGTTGAACGTGTACGGAAAAATAAATTAGTTGCCATTCTTGAATAAGGTAATCCTGTAACGAATTGATGTGTCATAATTTCAAACTGTTTATTTCATTCATTATTCATTTGCTGACAGGTCCAACGTACATCGTGTCTAATGTGATCGGCACCATTCTGGGCTCCGTTTTCGTCCACAAGGTCAAGCCGAGGCCGCGGATTGTGGCCATCCATGGCCTAGTCGTCACGCTGATATCAATCGTTGGCATCCTGGCTCTCATGGCAGTAAGCTGCGGCTCCATTCAGTATCCGGTGATCCGGGACGACAAAGAACGGTACTGTTTAGCTCTGATAGGGTGTTCTAACACACATTTAAGCTATTTATTGTACACTAGACTCTGTACGAAATCCGCTTAAAGACTACACTCTCGGAAATCGCTGATGATGCACTCGTAACAGCAATAGTTTATCTTCCTCGATTCAGCTAAAGCAATGAGAACGACGATCGGTATGGAAAAAGAGGTGGACATGTTTTTGTCATTAAGAATGCGTGGCCATTGAAGCATGATATCGATCTCTCTTCTCATTGGTTGGGTTGATTAACGGAAGGGCCATGAATGGTGTTTCGAGTGTGCTACAGAGCATTACCCCCAGAGACTGCTGAGAGTCCTGAGAGTGGACTTGCACTGACGAATACGGTTCATTTAGCTCAAACCATAACTTTTGCATACTTTCAGGTTGACGATTGAGAACCCCTGCAGCATAGACTGCGATTGTTCCACGAGCATTCATCATCCTGTCTGTGATATGGACACCGGTACTCAATACTTCTCGGCCTGCTTCGCGGGGTGCAAGCCAGAGCCATTCAACAATACGGTTTGTTGGGCGGCGCTTCCAAATACGATATATAGGGTGGTTCAAGTCACCAGCCTCGATCTAAAATGGACCGTAAAAATCGACGCCTGCACGTAGCCATCTAAACTTTTCGTCAAAGGTGTATTTCACAGGTCGGTTTTTTCTTGTAAAATTACAAAGCGTAGTTCTTTTTAGTAAAAAATAGGGCCAAGAAACTTGCCAAGGTCTACGGCGGGCGGCGACCCAGACGACCAAGTCCAGTAGCGGGGTGTGTTTGCCGTTCGTATTGATAGATGGCGTCGGGAGCAGCGTCTGAAGGTGCAGCCGACCAGCGAAAGAAAGCAGACGACACGCAGACGAAATCCGTTGGCAGCAAAAGCACCGCCGTTATGCAGACGCGTTTTTTTACTTAAAGTTTTGTTTTTATTGTTCGCATTTATTTTTTAACCGAAGGTACATTTCAAAAAGATTATATTCATTTTCATAAACCATGGTGGTCGCGAGCCGTCGCGATAAGGAGGTAGCGCCATCTATCAATACGAACGCCAAACACACCCCGCTACTGGAACCCTGTCGTCTGCGTTGCTGCCCGCCGTAGACCCTGGCAAGTTTCTTGGCCTTATTTTTTACAGAAAGAGAGCTACGTTTTGTAATTTTACAAGAAAAAACCGACCTGTGATTTACACCTTTGACGAAAAGTTTAGATGGCTACGTGCAGGCGCCGATTTATATATATATATATATCAGTGTGTCGAACCGAAAAAAATACGGGTTCGGTTACGGTTCAGGTTCAGGTAAATTTATTTTGTTCCGGTTCAGTTCCGGTTCGATTAATTCGATCCGCGAACCGGTTCGGGGCGCTGAACCGGTTCGCGAACCGGTTCGGAAATTATAAATGACAAATTGCAACATCAAAATAACAAAATCAAAATAACATCAAAATAACAACATCAAAATAAAAAAAAATTGCAACATCACGTTCTAGAAACGTGTTATGAAATGAGCACACAGCATCATTTAGGATTTACGAGATTGTAGGAAAATGAAATCCCGTGACGCGATTTTTGTTTTTTTTTGCACAGCCTTCCAATTCTTTTTTTTCCGTGCAAGCCGCGACCAGCGCAATACTGGTTCCTATGTCAAGATTCATGGATGCAGCGTTTATATTCCTAAGACTGAGTGGAGAAGAAAAATATGTAAGCGAGGTGTGTGTCAGTTGACGGCACTTAAAAAACAAATGGCATTGATAGCACATTCATTGTCAACAGCCCGTGGCCGAACCGTTTTGACATGAGCCGGTAACCGTTATTTTTTCTGGTTCAGTTCCGGTTCGGGTTCATCGCGATAACGATATAACGGTTCGGGTTCGGGTTCAGTTCCGGAAAAAAATACCGGTTCCGGTTCCGGTTCGACACCCTGATATATACCGGGTGAAACAAGGAGACGGCAGGCTCTTTAAATCGACCGGAAAATTCGGTTTCTTAACCTATCGCGCTACGATTTTGTGCAGCGTTGCCTACAGATGGTGCATTTTTTCGTAAAATTTGCAAAGAACGAACTTACCTGAGGAAAAAGTAAAGAAAGAAAAAGGCTTAGCTCCTATGGAAACGCAGCGACGCCACCAGTCTTCAAACAACACGGCGCCGTTTCGCACGGGAGACAAGAGATGGCGCAACGAACGCCGCCAACGAACGAGCATACGGCGCCGAGAGCTGGCACTTTAGCAGACGATCCTTTCTGACTCAAAAGCGGCGCGTGTAACGCCAAGCTTTCGCCGACAACAAAAACAGGCGCGGTAACAGCAAGGAACTGCAGTTCCTTGTCTGCTAAACACGATGGCTCTCGGCGTCGTCTGCTCGTTCGTTGGCGGCAGTTGGCGTCGCGACCGCTTGCGCCATCTCTTGTCTCCCGTGCGAAACGGCGCCGTGTTGTTTGCAGACCGGTGGCGTCGCTGCATTTCCATAGGAGCTAAGCCTTTTCTTTCTTTACTTTTTTCTCAGGTAAGTTCGTTCTTTGCAAATTTTACAAAAAAATGCACTATCTGTGGGCAACGCTGCACAAAGTCGTAGCACGATAGGTTAAGAAACCGAATTTTCCTGTCGATTTAAAGAGCCTGCCGTCTCCTTGTTTCACGCAGTATATATATATATACTGTAAACGGCGAAATTTTCGCGAGGACCTAATTTTCGCGAATTTCGCGAATCACCTGCAAACACGAAAAATACGTCCCGCGAACAATTCGGGCAATATGTGAACGCTACGGAAGCTACACTCGATTCGCGAAAATTAGGACCGCGAATAATTTAAAATTTTCAGTTTGTCCGATTCGCGAAAATTTGAGCCCGCCAAAAATTAAGCCGTTTACAGTATATATATATATATATATATATATATATATATATATATATATATATATATATATAATATTATTTGGTTAATGTTTCTTAGGTGTCTTTCAGAACAAAGGAACGCAGTACCGTGTCAAATGTGTTCACCTCTATGATTGCACCACTTGGTTTGAGCACCTCAATGAAGACATCGTACCGTACGAGTTACAGTTTGTGCATTCCCTCTCACTCATTACCTCTTCCGGTAACAGAATAACGACTACTTCGTACAACCAGGAACAACAAATGTATTTTATTGACCGTGCGACGAGTCACAGTATTTTGTTTCCTTTTCTGTGATACAATAGAAAACGCAAACGCACACCAACACGTGCTCTGTCTGCGACAAGATCGAGAAGCTCTAAAAGGCCAAATAAGGGCAGGTATCCACACAGGCAGATAAATGCAGTGGCGGAACTAACCCATCCGTTCCCACCCCGAGATCGCAACCGACTAGTGAAGCGGGGGGGGGGGCGCCGGGTGCTGACAAAGTGGCACCCCCTGCGTGACTGGGACGTCCAGTACCCGGTTCCCAAAGCTCCTCCTCCTCCTCCTCCTCCTCCTCCCCCCCCCTTCCCCCGGTTGCTACGCCGCTGGATAAATGTTACCTGTCTTCATTTGGACTTTATTGCTGAACAAAGGACAGCTTTGTTCACCAGCTTTTATCGCGGCAGACGTCAAGTTTGGTGCCTATTTTCTTTTCTCGTTCTCTCTCTCTCTCGAGTCTCAAGTCTACTTGGTCATTCCTAAAAATTGTCCGCTTCAAACTCGGAACAGGCGAACTCGACACCCCTCATTCGACTTGGCTGTTCAGCAATTTGCATGGTTTTTCGTACAGCACCTGTATTATCTAGTTTGACACCAGGTCGCAATTCACGCATTATTTTTTAGACTGTGTAACAAAGTGCTTTTTCACTACCGTATTTTCCGGGCTATAGTCAGCACCCGGTGTATAGTGCGCAACAAAGTCTAAGCAAAAGTTTTTGCTTAGATATCCGCAAATGCCGCATAGTCCGCACGCCGTACATAGTCCGAACCTAGTAGTGCTTAATCGACACGAAAATTTTCTCATACGCGGCACACCTCGGCAAATGCGTGCTTTCTTAGCTCACAAAAGAAGCTTGTATTATACATAAATCATCATTAACATACTCTTTCATTTACAAAATCCGTCACGTCTCGACATAATGAACGATCTTGAAACACAAAATTCCTGTACAGTCTGCACAGCCAAAAATTTCGACTTTTAAACAGGTATAGTCTGCGAACTATAGCCCAGAAAATACGGTATATCAGTTAATATGTGAGCGAGAAATGAGCCATGAATCTTCGTTATTGAGGGAGGAGTCAGGTACATCTTTACAATTTTTCGCCGAAAACGAGTAAAGGTACTCTGTTACTAACTAAATGAGAAATAGGTTTACTATATAAACAAGTAAAACGATATGATGCTTAACCACTCTTTGATCAAGGAACCAGTATCGTTGCTCAGATACCTTTTGTTAGTAGCGTGTACATATTCACCTCAATGTCGACGCACGGCGCGCAGGAATATCGGGATTGCGTGTGCCTGCAGTCTGAACCAGGGATGAACAAGTTTTCCAGAGGATATGTCAAAAATGGCAAATGCGAGCAGGACTGCATGGGAGCCATGATGGCATTCGCCGGAGTGCTGTTCTTCATCCAGGTCGCACTGTCCAGCGCAAACGTCGGCTCCACCCTGCTTCTCCTCAGGTACACGCCGAGTCTCCGCCATAGCTATGGTGGGTTAGAAGGGTAGGTACCGCGATCGCACGGGCAAAAGCAGTGCTGCGATTCATGCATACAATACGGAGCATAATTGCTGTCCTGTAAACAGCTAGCGCCGCCTTGCACTCTAGGGCTAGAGAAGTCTTGAAAAATGAAAGACGCTTACAATTCCCTGTAATGCCGGATTAGAGCGCAGCTCTTGAGGAGGAGGAGGGAAGGCTACGGAAGAAAAGGTGGGGCATACCCTCCTCTCCTGCTCTTCTGCCATTTAGCGGGAAATTTTCGGTAAATTTCCCGCTCTTGAGAAGGAAGAGGGGAGGGTATACGGAGAGGAGGGAATGCCCATCCTCCTCCTGCTCCTCCCCCTCCCGTTCCTCTCCCCTCCTTCTTCCCCATCCTCTCCCTTCTCCTTCTCTCATCCTCTCCTCCTCCTCCGCGCGTTGCATCATGGGAAACGTCCCATAATGCAACGTGCGGAGTCACAGTGACGTCATTCGTAACCCTCGTGACCATCGTGACGTCACACGTGACGTCACGTGTGATGTCATCATGGGAAATGTCCCATAATGCAAAGCGCGGGTCACGAGTGACGTCACTCGGGACCCCAATGACGCCACACGTGACGTCATTATGAAAAACATCCCATAATGCAACGCGCGGCTACGCCGACGCCGCTCAAGCCGGAAACGGGCGCCTAAGAGCTGCACTCTAAAACAGAAAATGCGGACAAAAATGGTCAGATTGATCAATTTATCCCACTCTGTAGAGTATTGTAAAGCCGTAAATGAAGAACACGATCCCTTGTAGTTTTATAATTCTTGCCCCATCTGCTTTATTTAAATACCATTTTCCAAATGGTTAAATGTCCCTCGCCGTTGTGAAGCTGTTGCCAGTTTACAGATGGTACCAGGATGATAGGGACAATAGGTATGGCATGGAATGCGGAACCACTCTCGATCAATGAAAGAAACAGGCGATGGCCCCCCGTCCCCCTTTCTTTTCTGGCCCACCATGCCATAGCTAACTGCTGTCAATCTACAATCCCAGAAGTTATTGCACGTATGTTGCGCAGTAATGCAGTCGGATTGCTCCTTTATCAATGTCCCTCATTTAATCAGTTCAACCAACATGAAGAGTGTTCACTATTGTGATCCGGTGGTCATACAGTCTCGGTGGCAGGCACGTAGCCAGGGGGGGGGGGGGCATGGGGCCCGGGCCCCCCCTCCCCCCCCCCGAAATCTTCCATTTTGTTGGGGCTTCCTCTCCCCCCTTCCCCTAATAAAGCATTTTGTGATTGCGCCCCCCCTCCCCCCCCCCGACACAAAATCCTGGCTACGTGCCTGCACGGTGGCATAAAGGCGTCCTCCCCTTCTCGCGCCAAAACTGTATGTTCGTTGGAGTACGATCTTCTTATTAGTAGAACTAAACGGAGAACATTGACGGGAGTTCCCAGTGCATCATGGGTCAGTACAGATACAAGGGCATCAGAGAGTGCGCTATGAAAACAAACACCTGCGTTTTTACCTCGGTGCAGAACACGAGGGGTGCAATTGCTACAACCTAACGGGGCACGTCTAGGAAGTTTTAGTGAATCGTATTTGGGACAAACGGTTCCGAAATCGCGAACCTATCAGAACCGTTCCCGAAACCGTGTGTGCAATGTGACCCTTTGTAGTGAATCGTATATTGTAAATTCGACACAACCCCTTAATCCATGATGGTGATGATGCTGTTTAACTTAGTCTTATCACATAGATAACATAAGACACGCTTTCGAGCGCGCAAGAGTGGTAGCTCGCGTTTCACGGCGCAGCGCAGATGGGAACAAGACAGCCAAGACAATGTTTACCCGTTGGGATTTTGCAAATCTCTGAAGCGAGATAAAGTAAAAAAAAAAATGCAGCTGGTTGCTAAAGCCACCAAATACAGTAGCTGCAATCGGTAGGGTCCGAGGGTATGGCTGAATATGATTGTTTCAAAACCTACAAATGAATGTAGGTGGTAGCTATTCGTGACTAGGCATCCAAAATAATAATGAGATCGCATGCTTGTCGCTTCACTGGTTTTCGACATTTCTAATTGGCGGATGTTACGACCTGATAAGCCGCCCAGCCGTAGTGAGGAGATCGAGAGTGACCAGGCACTGTAGTTCTCAATTTATTAGTGGTTATTGGCGATGAGATTGAAATATACACTCTAAGAAATAAGGGGCGTATAGGGGTGCACCCCTTGTCCCATGTGTAACGCCCCAAAACAACAATTCGACGTTCAGTCCACAAGCGTCGAACCGACGATACCAACTTTCAAGAGCGGCTTGATAGTCGACCAATACAACTTATTAAAATAGCTAATGTACGCATTAAAGGTTACAGTCAGACAATGAAGTTTTTTGGCCCTGCTACAAAACCTCAGTGTTTTTTTTTTCTAGTTTGAATAGCTAATGCGCACATTAGCACATTAACTATTTAGCACGTTATATCCAACAGCTACCATGCCGCTCGTAAAAGTTGGTATCGCCAGCTCGACGTCAGTGGACTGAACGTACAAATGTAGTTTTGAGGTGTTACATATGGGACAAGGAGTACCCCTATACACCCCTATTTCTAAGAGTGTGGGGGCTGCTTTGTCCAGCTTGTTTTCTACAGAGCACCGTGCTTACCCAACACAACACCTGAAGACTGGATTCTTTACGTCTTTCCTCGACCGAGCACGGAGCACAAGTTGGACGACAATGCTGCGTTCAGCATTCGGTTAGGAGTCTTCAGTGGTTTAACACAGCCCCAGGTGAACGCTGAAGCAGTGTTCGGCTACGTCGGCACAGCGCTGCATGCGTCACAAATACAAACAAACACTTCATGTTGTTGTCACCATGGGTTTAGTTCTCACCCTAGCTGTTAAATATGCGGGGTTGAATCTCCTCTCCAAATACTTGGAAGAAAGTAACTTCAGTCTGCTAACATTTTTCTTTCGTAACTTTCTACTGACACAGAGCCGTGGATCCCAAGGACAAGAGCATCGCTCTCACAACGAATGCATTTTTCTTAAACATTCTCGGTGAGTTGTGCTTTCGCTCTCAAACACAATTCCCTTCCGTCTACTTTCCCGCAGATCACAGAGAAATCCAATATCTACTAGTATGAGCTACGGAGATAACTTGGGGAATCAGTTAGGCTTAAGAACGTTTCGTACCTATTAATAAAATTGCGATGGGACGGTGAGCTTGAGGTACGGACGTAAGACAGTGGAAACTGAATGTCACATCGCAAATTTCTTTTTGTTTTGTTGAAAACGTTTTTTGTTGGTGCTGTTTTTCGCAGTGGTCAGCTGTCCGAGCGTTCTGCGGAAAAGTAGATACCCGATCAATTCTGGGCCCGTTTGCTCGAAGCGCTAACCGCGGCTAATATTAGCCGCAGTACCTAGGAGAGGGATTTTTTTAATCACGTGACTGGTTGGGTAGGGATGCGGGGAAACATGGCGGTGCCTCGGTGAGTGAGCGGAATACCACCTAGAAGACAAGGCCTGCGCACGACGTTTTGTTAGTAGCAGAGGCTCTGGTTGGTAGATCCCCGACCCGCCCCAAGCGGCAAACACCCCGAAGCTTGGCGAAAGGAGGGGGCCCGCGGAGCGCGGGCGAAAAGTACCCTTGGCGAGCTCGGAGCCTCCGCTAGCAGACGAATTCTCCGCAACGCATTGGTTTTGCCTATTTCCGTGCGAGGTGACCAATCAAAAAAATTGTCACGGGTATTCACTTTTTTTAATGTTGAAAAATAGGTGCCACCTCATAAGTGAAGGACATTTTCTTCGCGTGAGGAAGATGTTAGCGCTTTCAGGTTGCAATTTCGGGACTCTCCTGAAGAAAACACTCTGTCACAACCTATCTAAGCGAGACAAAACACGAATGTACCTTCGCACTGTTTTTTTTTTTTAAGTGCAAGGTACAAACATTTTAGAACGTAGCTACGTTTCAACTTTACTGCTCTTATCAATGAATTCGTTTCGTTGTTGCAGTTTCCATTTCTCATGAGTGTCTTAATTGAATTATAACAGTTTTGTCGAATACGATGAAGAAGCAAAAGGAATTTCAAACCGTACGTACGTTATTGCGATGTCAGTATGCTCTCGAAGAAGTCGATTGTGCACATGCAAATCTTACGCTATTACTGAAATTAATAAAAGCGGAGTTACAAGAAAAGCAGACTTCTTGCGTGTCCAAAAGAAAAACGAAAAAAAAACGAAGAGGGCGTCGTAGTGCAAACAAAAGTGATTTCGGTCCGGGACGACCAACGTGTTCATCGTCTTCTACAATAAAAGCAGGCACCGGCCGTTGGACCGTCAGCAACTCCTTCCATTTTTCAAAGTCTACTTTATTTTTTTTTTTTTATTTTTGAGGAGACGCTACGCCGTCGGGTTCTTTCTTCCTCCTGCTTTTATATTGTTGTTTTCCCTCCCCTTTTTGTTTACTTGACGTTCGACCATCGCGTATTTTGTTTTGCCTTGTTTGGCTTAGTTTTTCCTCTCTTTGCTTCACTTCGGCGCTTACCGTGAGTCCGTCTGCTACGCTGTGCCCGGACATTTTGAAGGCCGTCTGCAACATTGTTTTTGTTGTTGGTTTCTTCCACTGTCGTCTGCGATAACCTCCTATTTTCGCCTTCGATTGAGTTTCTAATCCGAAATCTGCATATGTGCTTTTTGGTATTTATTAAATATATTAAAAAGTGGTGGCTCGTTATACATTTATGTTCGAATTTTATTTGTCTACGCCGGAACGTCTGCTATGGGTCATCGTTTGTTGATCAACCGGCCGCCTCCGGGCATACACCAGAGCATACTTGGAGATGGCAGACATGTCAAAGTTTTTGCGATGTGTTAGAAAAATCTTCTTCCGCTTTTCGAAGACCGAACAAACGTGAGTAATTAAGTTGCTGCAACAATAAAATTAAGCTAAAACAAACCACAAAAAAAGTGAAGCTCTTTTTTATATGTTGCATGCTTTCCATTTTTTTTTCCATAACCCGGCCGATTGAGTCAAGGCAACGCTTTGGTCAAGGCAATCCGCTTTCCAAAGACGTTGCCATGCCGAGAATCATCGCGTTTATTTAGGCTTAGGAATGGCCAGATTCGAAAGACTATCTAAAAAATGCGGCGAGGTCATTGCTCATGCTTTGCGATTTAAGGGAAGTAGGGCAAAGCGAAAGCCTCCTGCACCATTCGTTGCTGACTAACGCGCCCGATATTGCAGCTACAACGACATATTACTTCCAAAGCGAGCGGCGTTCCCTCACCGTGGCACCGCCATGTTTCCCCGCATCCCTACCGAGCCAGTCACGTGATTAAAAAATCCCTCTCCTAGGTACTGCGGCTAACTTTAGCCACGGTTAGCGCTTCGAGCAAACGGGCCCAGGCAGGTGCGTACGTTCATTACGCACTTTTATTTAATGTTCAGCGCGTACTCTCTTTCAATCCAAGGTCGCTTCTGGGACTCCACAAAATGGTGTGACATTTAGAAACATTGCAGCGAATTACACTTCAAACTGTGTGCGTTCCGGCGTGCGTCTTGCTGCTCACATCGTTCGTTGTTTTCAGATAAGACAGTGCATAGTGCGTTATTTAAAACAGTTCAAACACGCCTTCGTTCCGCTTCAACTAAGTAAAAATTAGTTACTGTCCCTTTTACCAGGAAATCAAGATGCAGTCACCGAACCGCTGCGCGGCGTGATGAGACTCTAGCAATCACCTGGACCACGGTAGAAGAAGAGAGGCGTGTCGGAACAAGGCCATAGAGAGGGGCGAAATTCCACTCGGGCTTCGCGCATCTCCCGGCGGGGCACTGTCGGTTTGGGGCTCGGCGCACAGGCGCGGTCGAGCGGGAGCGGTGGCGCCTCGTGGCGTTGAAAACGTGTGGACGAATAAGGAAGGTTCCATAAGCACCCGTCATGCAGCGCCATCTCACGGCCTTCGTCGGAAAGGGGAGCGAATCTTTGACACACTTGCTCCGTGGCAAGACGGCGCCATTCAGACACCTCTCTTTTTTTCCACCGTGACCTGGACTCGCCGAACCCCTAGTAACTTACCGTCAAGGCTGGTTCAGGCACTTGCGACCTCTTATGACCATGTGCCTTAAAACATCTTAAGATCTCTTACGACGAGGGAACACACTGGCGCCAGCTAGCGGGTATCCGTGAAACACTTGGATTTCGTTTATTTTTCGCTCGTCATTTTCTTTTTGACAATATATAAACAACAACGTTTCATAGATAGTACTGTTACGAAAATAAATGTTAATTGCACGGGCCGTTGACAGGTGGCGCTGGCGGCGCATAAGGTGTAATGTAGTTAGTAGCTACTAGATGGCGTAGGAGGCGACTTCTCCTCTCTCCACTTTCTCAGTCACACTTTATCCCCAAGGTGACTCATGGAGAAGACCTACTTTTGGGACGGGAGCGCCCTTATAAGGAGATGCCCGCTGTTGTACTGCACTGGCTAAATTTTTGATCTACAGCTAAGGGACAAGTCAGCAGTTCAGGCGTACTAGCATCAAGACTATATAAACGCACAAGCAACACAATTTTTAGATGAGAGTCAGGGGGACCGTTGGCCGAGTTCGCTAACGCGTCCCAGCTCGGAGCGTGGAGCGAAAGCTTGCTTTGCAGAAACTCATGGGCTTGGTGCCCCCCCCCCCCCCCTTGCCCGTTTCCATCTGAATGGGCCTCGTACTGGCACGCGTTTGTGTAATCACTACTGCGTGGCGGGCGTCAAAGACGCGCGCACGCTGCGCCGCGCCACGCGTTAGTGGCTGTACTGCACTGGCTAAATTTCTCTTCTTCAGCTGACAGAGAGGCCACCCGTTGAGGCGTACCAACTTCAAGGCTGTCTAGACATACAAGCAACACAATTTTCGATGACAGTAAGCTAGCGAGCTGGCTCTCGACCTGGCGGGTCGAGGCACGACCCGCCAGACAATCAAGCCAGGAGCAGAGCATATACGCGAAGCCTCCGTAGGGAGTAGTCGCCGCCACCATCACTGGACGCTTGGGCATTATGGTGCCCCGAGTCATTATCGACTCCGTCTGTTTCCTCTAGGTGGTCCCGATCGTGGCTAGCTTTTCCGAGGCAT
Source organism: Ixodes ricinus (assembly GCA_037355805.1). NCBI lineage: Eukaryota > Metazoa > Arthropoda > Arachnida > Ixodida > Ixodidae > Ixodes > Ixodes ricinus. The sequence continues at coordinate 38,171 of JAZHYW010011274.1, read as the reverse complement.
GACCCGCCAGGCATGGCTCCCCAATCGGGCCACCGTCTTACTACAAGTTACGGTCGTAACAGCGTGCATTTGATCCTGCAAATAGCGAAAAACCTTCGCTTTAGTTAAATGCAGTTCCAGAGTCACCTCAGATATGGCACCAGCGTGACAATAAGTTCTCTCGTCGTACGAGGTTTTAAGGCTCACGGTCCTACGGAAACGCGACTGTGTGAACGGGGCTTTACACTAGCACCGTAAGACCTAATTGCGCGAAGAGACACGGGAGGCGGCGGCCCCGGTAGGAACAAACAAGCCTGATAGCCGCTAAAGTCATAGCAGCGGAACTAAAGCACGTTAACCTAAGCCTCCCCCCCCTCCCCTCCGTAAACTAAAGGAGAAGGCGGAGTACACAAAAGAGCATGCAGCAATTGCCAACTAATTCTGCCGAGTGTATTTTCGAAATAACGCGCTCGCGACGTGCTTGAGTCAGCGGCTTTATCTAGGATTGTTAATCTGGGGAGTTGTAAAAAATTTATAGAAGAGGCTAAACACGTGTATACTATAGGTTTATATACTTTGTGTAAGAAATTCTTGGAAGAGAAAGAGGGGGGGGGAGGGGTTGGAGACAGCCTGAAAATGTGTTAGGGGGTGTTGGGGGGGGGGGGGGTGTATATACCACTGGTTTGAATCCCTGCAAATCAGAGTGATGCCGGAATTTCTCCATGGACATACCCTCCAAACTTTTTTGACTATACTTCTTAGAATATAGTCACTTGACCGGGGGCTCGAAAAGATACGTCTGAAACGTCATATTTGGGGAGGACAAATCTGACTTTCTTCATCTGCAGCTTTCATACCGTACCCTCTCATCTATGGGGCAGTCATCGACGCCTCGTGCATCGTGTGGGAAGACCGCTGTGGAGAGAGTGGCGCCTGCTGGATCTACGACCTCCAGAAGCTCCGCTACCTCATCCACGGGGTGACGACGCTGGTGCTCGTCGTCAGCTGCCTCTTTCAGGGTGCCGTCATCTACTACAGCAACACTATAAGGAACTTTTACGACGAAGACGAGACCGAACCTCCGGCCACCAGGGCTGCTAGGGAACCCCTGCAAGGAACACTCGAAATTCGCGAACCTGATCCTCGAAAACCGAAGCGCAGATCAAATTCCTCTGACAGCAGTTGGGAATTTCGAAACGTGAACGAAGCGGGTGAGGGAGATGGTTCGCTGCCGACATAGTCTGTTTCTACACCCTCGTGGTTCACGGTGCCTCTAATAAAACCGTTCTTGCAACTTCAAATGATTTTGTTTTCTTTTATTCCGTGCACGGATATAAGAAGGGTTTGGATTTGGGCTAGTTGGTTGAACATGTTTAGGGGTTAAAAGCGCTAAAACGACGGACGAGTAGGAGAGACACACACCATAGAGCGCACTGTGGTGTGTGTCTCTCCCGCTCGTCCGTCGTTTTTAGCGCTTTTAACCCTAAGCACGGATATAACCTTTCTATCAACCGTCGTCCCCAGCCACATTGCTCCAGTATAGAATATGAGCAGTGAAAGAGATTAGAACAGCTACCTGGTAACTCACAAAAATAATGATTGAATAAAGGCAAGGCGAAACAAGAACGATGACACACTTTTAACGTAAAACATTTCTAATGCCGTGGCGAGAGCAACACGATATTTTCGTCCAAAAAGAGGTTATGACATTCAAGGTCGCAACGACTGCTAAACAGCACGTTTTCACACAGTAGCTGCGAGAACTGCGCATGTGCAGAACCATTTATTTCAAGAGCACAGAATCCGCGAATGCACCGCTCCGCAGCTAGGCACATCGTTAATGTGATGTCACAAATGAGAAGTGGATATTTGTTTTCATAATCAAGCCCTAGCATATACTTAATCCGTTTTATACTTAGTGCACAATGCTTTCTAGGCTACTGGCACGAGCGTATGGTTTCATCCAGCATCAGACTTGCGTTTGAAATAAACCGCAAAATCAAAGCACACGCTCGCGCCAGCGGCTTTGACAGCGTTGTACAAAAAGTATGAAGCGGAATGTAAGGGATGTCCTGACAGAACGCGATCTCGTCCGTTTCCGTCCGCTAAGCGGGTTGATGCGGAGGTAGTTGTGACCTGTCTGGATAGTCCTTCACGCGATACATAAACTTGAACCCAGACGAGGCATTGACTTGCATCACATTTTAACGCTGCCCTGTTCATTACAGTGGAAGTTTTAGTGATTAGCATTCAGTTCTACGAGAAGAGCAGAAAACAAAACAGAAAATCGCAAGTTTGTGCTAGCATTGTCGCGTCGCGCACTCTAGCCTTCATTCAGTGTTCAGGCATTCCAAACGTTGACCCCGGATTGAACACCCTTAAGATATTAAGACCCGATGGACCTTCCATACCACTCGTCAGGTCGTCCTAATGATATTTATACTCGTTGGACATTCGGTGTATATTGGATCTTCCAACTTTTCGGACATTATACATTCTTTTAAGGTGAGCTCTTGAATGTTCAGCCTCGTTGGCTATGTAGTATAGACCAGAAGCGACCAAAATCCCGCCGGAGTTCAAAAGTCTGGTGACTATCTTTAGTAGATCGACGATTAGCCGCAATCGTGATTGCGGGGTTGTGTGAAAACGTTCCATATAAAATAACTGAAACAGATAAATATAAGAAATGGGCGGACCGCAGAGTGCATTCAGTAAAACCCCTTTGGATTTCTCAAATCTTTTTAAGTACTCTTAATTTTTGAAGTTTATTTGCAACATAATTTGAGAGTGTGATTTGGCGCCAATTCTGCCTGTAACACATTCTTTTTCAAATATGGCAGAATTTCAAAGTGTTATTTCGCTCCAGTACCTCGTCTGCGAAGTGACAGCACTTGCGTCACTCGTGTCATCAACTAATCATCATCACGTCGTTTGTTATTTTCAACGCTGTTTCCGCTGCGGTTTCCGCAGGTTTTGGCTCTCGGATATGCAGCGGCTTGGCGTAGCATACCTGCTTTATGCTCCGTGAGATCACAGTAATTGTCATTTCCTGTAATTTCCCTACCCTTTCATATACACATTCATACCCCCCCCCCCCCCCCCCCATTTCCGCACTCCAAGTCATGGACATCAAAGCCACCTCAGCTCCCCCTGAAAAATATTTCTGGCTACGTCACTGAGCAGACAGAGCGGTTTCCCGGGTGTGGGAGCACGGTTGTGGCCAGAGCCAAGAGATCAAGCAGGAGCGTTGAAAAGCCGCGCGTCTCGAGAGAAAACGTACGGTTTATTGACCTATGTATATGGTCGTCCAGTTCGTATCAAGAAGCCCAAGTACTTAGGCAGGGCCTTGGCGAGGCGGGGTTGGCACCCAGCGCCTGCAGATATAGTTTGGAGTCGTCCGGTTCCAAACATTCGCCTCTGTCAACACAGCACACATAGAGGGCAACGCTGAGTCAGCGTTTCATTGTATAGCTCTTAAGTTGGAAATAAGAGGATGACCCCGGTGGAGCTGAACCAACATCACGACGCGTCAGTTGCCGGGAATCTCTCGCTGCCCTGGGGAACTTCGTCGGTCGGTGAGAACGTTAGCCCTTGCGCTTGCGGTCTGATATCTAGGGCGCCAGAGGTGACTTCATGGAGCCGACTGAGACAACATAGGTCGTCTCCTGGGGTTTCCCCCGAAGAACGTGCATCGCATTATTGCATTATCATTATGACCTTAAAATGCAGGCCGTTCACCGTTGTTGGTGTTAGACTGGTGGCAGCTGTTAAAACCCGATTGCTTTACTGACGTCTAACTCCTGGTTAGCTAAGTTGGCAGATCGCTTCACAGGAAATGGAGAGGTCCCTGGTTCGATGCCAGGACTAGGCGGATTTTTTAAGTCGCGCACCAGTCACTAGCTGTGTTTGGAGATTTGTATTTTTCCCTTGTCCCCTTGTTTCCCTTCTCCGGGGATTAATATCAATAACTTGCATCGGTCCTGGCAATCACGGTTCACGTTGACATCTTTTTAGAAGATGCTAGACGGATTACTCCCCCTCCCCCGTTCGCTAAAAAAAACAACAAAAAAACAACGGTACCACAGGGCTACGGAGTAAGCCAGGCCTCGGAGCTCCATTGACAGTCATTTTCCAGAATGCACCTGATCCGCGGAAGAGATAGTGGACTGATGAGACAGACGCAGGCGGAAGGATATATATAAAAATATGTCTTTTACAGCGAGAACTGGTATACACCAGCACTCGCCCCTGACGTCACGTCGCTGGGATGGCGCTGCTATGCGGAGAGCAAGTTCGTCTGCTTCTTTTGCAGGAAGTGGTGGTGACTTCGAAACGCCGAGCTCTGATTGGCTCTGATTGGAGGATAGTGAAGAGACATCCAAGCAAGCTGCCTGCTGCGACCTACCCACTGTCCTTCATTCAGTGCCAATCGGCTCGGCGTTCTGCACGTCATCACCACTTACAGCAAAAGAAGCGAGGAACTTGCGCTCGGCGATTGACAGGCCGCACGAGCAGATCGTCGACTTGAAGCGAATGTGGCTCCCGAGCACGTGCAGCTCCCACACAGCTGATGTTGGATCTGCGCGTTTGCACATACCTTGTCTGGGCTTGGCTATAACAGCAGTGCGTTGACCCATTGGGGCTTCCCAGTGGCATTCGCTGCGCCGGCGGCGTTGTGCCAGGCAGAAAGCTCCTTTTCTCGTATTGTGCTCGCGCGTTTTACCGCCTCTCGATGTCAAGCAAAGTACGTTGTACGTGACTTGCAAGGCACGTTGATGTCTCCCGTGGTTGGCGGTGGGAAGTTTTCTATGCGTTCCTTGCTGTAGAACTAACGACGGTATGCGCTAATTGCATTGTGATCTTCTTAGAAAAGAACTCGTGCCATTACGATCGTCAACACCATAGGAACTAAACTTCGTGTACTATCTAAGCAATGCAACCCCACAGCATGTTACGGAACTTGTGTCGATTTAGTCTTAGACTGGGACGTTTACTCATTTTTGCAATCTGTTTCATTTCCTCCTTAATTCCGTGATCACAAGGATGTATTGTATGTGATAAGAGAAATATTTAATTCATAAATATGATAATTCGTTTCTACGTTAAATAAAAAGCTATCGCTCTTACTTCGCATATTGTAGCAAAAGGTTGGGCTTTATAATTTTTTGCCCAGATTTAGTTTAGTAAATATGCTCAAATAGAGCGGCCTCGGTTAATTTTGGCCGCGCCGATAAATACCAGGATGGTACAAAACCCTCCTGTGCGAAAAATCTCACAACGCGTTTTTTTTCGTTGGTTCATAAAATGAAGTAAATACATGTTCATTTCTCCACATGTGTCTAGTGTTTGTAAAGGGAAAATATGTATCTACTGACACTGAAGTATTGAATCACATGCAGATAGCTAGCCTGATTCCGGCGTACGCAAGAACTAAAATGACAATAATACCCGTGGCATCTAATGTAGCAATATTTTAAACGAGGCTTAAAAATAACTTCGTGCCTTTTGGGGGTTCGCCCGATAGCAACACCATCTGGTATCCTATAGTGCTTGTAACAAAGCCAAGCTTCTATATATGTAAGAGATTAGCCACATTGAACAATAAGCTCAAAGGATGATTAAAACTAATCCAATGTTCAAATAATTTTAATATAATAGCATGTGTCGCAAACTTTACCAAGGCCAAATGAAACTGAATATTGTTGAGCCAATTATACTCTATCACATACAGGATATACTACTGTATATGAAACGTGCTATAGGCACCGGAGAGGTAATGCCCCGAGAAGCTGAGGGAGAGTATGGGAGACGAGAAAGCGCGCGGACGTCAGTACTCCGAGCTCTAATTCGAAGGATTGAGTGGGTGAGGCCTAAAGCTAGCTGCCTTTGTCTCCACTGCACTCGTCCGAACGCGTTAGAACGCCAGAACATCCGAGTCTGGTTATCGCATTCGAAAGCACTCACCTGGCACAGATTCGGCGCTCTAATGTCCCCCGTGATCTCGCCTACTCCTCTCTCTCAGTCTCTCGGCGCTTAAAACGCTTGGCGTGGTGTCTGAATTCACGCTTCTAACTTTCTCATTCGTCGTTCGGCGTTTTAATCGGAAAAACGCCCGTCATCTCACCGGCTGTCGAGCGATATTAATATGGTCGGAGCTTGTCACGTCCTTCGTATTTTGAGCTGTGAGCGACTATAACGTGCGGAAAAGTTGGCTTGAGATTGATCTTAAGTCTGTGCCGTGTAGATTACAGAGGAAGATCTACCCAACCCAAGAGGATCATCTTCAAATCATAACTCTGAAATCCCTCGAACACAGCAACAGCTCCGGTGAGTTGGCATGCTCCCCGTTTCACGCCATTGCTTGTATATTTCGACGACTAGTTTCTAAAATCATAAGTATTTCGTAGCTACGTAGTAGGCGAATTTTTACGAGACATATGAGCGCTGAGAAAAAGCACACCGCATGATAGGGTTACACCTATAAATCATTTGCTCCAGGACTCAAGCACCAAAGAGCATGCTGCCTGCTGTAGCATTTACTGTTTTAAAACATCAATCAGCCAAAATAAGCCCTTTCTACGTGTGTTCGTGGATGCCTTATTTGGTTATTTACTTGAAATCATTTCGCGGGTCAACTTCTTTTTTTTTTTTTTTTTTGAGCGACTCTAAGAAATAGCCGAAATCCGCATATAAGTGAACCGCATTGATTGAATGGAACAAATATTACAAAATCGCCAAAATACATGGTGGTGGGTCCGGGTTACAAGTAGAACGGACGCTTGCATCATATGTACCTAGGTTTTGGGTGTTCTTCTTGGTGGTTGGAGCAAGAGTTCTATTAGCCCTGGTTATAGCAGCGGGGTAATGGGAAAAGATGGTGACCGAGGACAGTAACGTATCTCTAAAATCGCTCATTTCTCGTACACAGCACACAGTGCAGTTCCGCTTGTTATTACAAATTACGGTAGTAGATCTACACGCTTAGTACGAGAAAATATTTCCAATATGCTCCTAAGGACGCAATGAGTAAATAGAAACGTTTCAACAACAAGCACCGTCAAATTGAGTATAAGTTGGAGAATGTTGAAACAAATATATTTCTAAAAGTTGGATTATAAAACAACGTTGTAGCCTAATCTTTTTCCTCTTTCTCACTAATACTGAAACCTATTTCAATCTGTTTTATTAGATAAAATGGACGACGTTTGTGAATCAAATTTCTTAAGGATGTGGCAGTTTTTGTATGACGCTAACGACAGAGTCGTCGTGAAAAACGTGAAGTACTTCTGGCGGTTGTCTCAACTCCTCGAGGAAACCCCAAGGTATGACAATCTTCCCTTTTTGCAATAGAATGAAAAATATTACCTCATATCGTTTTAACGCATACCTGACTTCAATTCCTACATGCAGCCTTTTACGGTCTCCTAAGATTCTATAATATACTATACCCCCTAAATAAACTCCTTACACACGCAGAGAACACAGAGCCCCATCAACCCCTCTCCCCTTTTCTGCACGGAAACTAACATATAATCAGTGTTGTACACGTTCCTTAAAAAAGGAACGAAAGCTCTTTCATCGTTTTTTCTGATTTTTGGAACGCGTTCTCGTTACAACTTCCATGTGTAAAAAAGGAACTCGTTCCCGTTACAGTTAAAAAAATAGAACGTATCGTTACGTGTACGCTACATTTGTATTTTGCTAATTACCATATTTAATTAAATCAAGCAGAGTTTTTCTTTAATCTATCCCATAAATAGTCAACATACCAGTTTGTATGCCGTGATGGAAGGGCACTAGGAGAAGAAAACAAGCGGAAGCAAGGTTTCATTTGTTAATTATCGCCCTATATCCCTTACTTCTCTTTGTTGTAAAACACTGGAGCACATAGTGTGCAGGCACATTACTGATTATCTGGAAGAAAATAATCTCCTTACCGGTGCTCAGCATGGCTTTCGTCGAGGGCTATCAACAGTGACACAGCTAGTAACAACTTTACTTGATTTTGCCCTCGCCCTAAATAAAAGAAAGCAAGTCGATGCCATCTTTTAGACTTCGCGAAGGCTTTCGATGCGAAGTACCACATCATAAACTAGTGCAGGCTGTACGCAATCGAGATAAAAAACGACCTGGTCCAATTCGTTCAGTCGTACCTTTCAAACCGCTCCCAGTTTATCGAAATAGATAAGCAAATTTCTAGCCAGTTATCTGTTTCCTCGGGTGTTCCACAAGGATCGGTTCTGGGACCGATATTGTTTCTATATACATAATAAACGACATAGTTGACAGCGTAGATGACAGAGTTCGAGTTAGGTTGTTTGCAGACGACTGCATATTGTACAAGAAGTAGAAACCCGTAATGATCAGCTAGCTCTCGAAAATAATCTTCAGAATGTCTCTGCATGGTGCGAACATTGGCAAATGGCATTAATCTTGGAGAAATGTACATTACTAAGGGTTACGAATAAAAAAACTGTGCTGAACTTTCCCTATACAATTAATGGCACTCAAGTTAAGAAGCTTCTGAAGTTAAGTACCTTAGGGGTAACAATTACGAGCAGCCTGAACTGGAATACGCATGTTGCCAATGTGTGCTGCTGCGAGACGTGCGTTGTGGTCCCTAAGGCGCAAGCTGCCACTGCACCCTCCAGTGTCAAGCTCTGTGCCTATAAGACATTAATTAGGCCAGTTTTAGAATACGCGTGCGTAGTTTGGGATCCGTGTACACAAAGAGCCATAGACGAATTAGAGAAAGTTCCAAAGGCTAGCTGCGCGATTCATATGCCAATAGGTACCGTCGCTTAGACAGCCCATCAGAAATGCTGAAATCACTTGAATTGGAGTCTTTGAGTTCGCGCCGTAAAAAATTCAGATTGAAGTTTTTGTACCTAATAAAGAATAATTACTTTAATTTAGATTCATCCCTGTACGTAAAGCACGTCACATGCCGAAATACACGGTTTAATTATGGAAGTCTTTTAGAGCCATACCAAAGTGCAAACAATATTTTTAAAAACTCGTTTTTTCCTAGGACCATCATAGAATGGAACTGCTTAGAAAAAGACACTGTTGATAGCCCTACCCCTGATGTATTTTTTTCGAGATTGCAATGATATATGCTATTTAGTATCAGTGTTGTGTTGAAGAACGTGTGTGTTTGTGTCTCTGCCATCCCTTCCCTTTCTTTTCCCCCTCCACTCCTGCTTGGGCCCTAACAGGACTGCAGTATTGTCCAAAATAAAAAAAATAATATATTCAAGTTTAAAATCTCGGCTTTTAACCATATTTATGTTTGTAGTGGACGATTCAATAGACGAGCCGAGATGATACTTTTGCCCCACATTGCGCGAGCGTTTTACAACAACCTCTACTCGTTCCAATTTAACAAAGTCCCTTGTTAGAACTTAACAGCAGTCGCTTTTCGATGTTGCTGTCCGCAAGACGAGCAAGTGAAGGAATGGGAGGGCTGTTGGAAGGATCAGGTCTTGAAAACTACAAATACTTCTTTGTGAAGGTTGGATTTGTTGTTCAGTTCGAAGGTGAAGGGCAAGAGGAAGGGAATAAAGGCTATTTCGGTGCATCTTTTAAGCGACCAATTGTTCGGGATACAAGGTGTGTTTGATGTCTGGCAACCTGTGAGTTTGTTTTAACCGTAGGTCTCTTTATGGAAGTTCAGAAATGGCTGTAGTAGGCCTTAGGTTTCTGGGTCTATGAGGATTTGTAGAACCAAAGAAAGCAGCTGAGTTTGAAACGACCCTCTTTCTTTGTCTTTTCCTACGACTAAAGTTTTGCTTTTCGTACCGCTGTCTCTCCGAGCACTCAAAAAGAATCAATGTCCACCAGCTCTCCTGCACCCAAACCGTTACCAAGCGAGGACCACACAAAATAATCCATAAGATTAGTAGCCAAAATAAACGAGATCCTTGCACTTCGTCACGATAATGTTTTCGTACTTTAAAAAATTTCCTGTTAGAAATAAAATAAAAATTACCCCACTGGACAAGAAAAAAGGAACGCCGTTACTCTTTCCGTTCCAGTAAAAATGTAACGCGTTTCCGTTCCAGTTCCAACTATGCCAAATAGAACGGCGGCTTTCCTTCGTTCCTCCTAAAAGGAACGCGTTCCAGGAAGTTCATTGGAACGCTGTTTCGCACAACACTGCACATTATGTATGTTAAAGCGTATGTCATCTTTATCTTTATTCAGGTACCCACTTCGCCATCAGGCATTACAGTGGGGGGGGGGGAGGGGGAGGAACAAACAATATACAGACACAAAAAAAACTCACACATTCAGTGCGTGAAAAAAGGCGTCATTGGAAGCTATTGAGACAGCGCGGGATGGAAGGGAGTTCCAATCGCGCGCGGTCTCTACAAAAAAGGAGTGTCGCAGTACGTCACCCTTAAAAGGAATTTCTCTAATTTTTAAAGCATGGTCGTTCCTACTGGATACGTAAAAAGGCGCTTTCATATATTTATCCTTTTCTACACCGGTTTTACCATAATAAATATCGTGAAAAAATTTGAGACGGAGGTGCTTTCTGCGATCTTTTAATAATTGCCACTTAAGTTTATGTTTCCACTCAGTCATACTTAGTCGCCAATCGTAATTACTTAAAACAAACCTCAAAGCCAGATTTTGTATTTTTTCAAGTTTTTGTATAGAAAAGGCGGTATAAGGGTCCCAGACAACGCAAGCATATTCCAGAATAGAACGAACATGTGAAAAGTAAATTGTTTCTCTGAGCGACTGAGGTACAGTTTTGAAATTTCGACGCAGAAAACCTAGCATCCGTGAGGCCTTCGAGGAAATATAGTCAACATGCGCATTCCAACGCAGATCGGATGTAAAGTATACACCGAGATATTTAAATTCATTTAGGGTTTCTAGGACTTTTCCATTTAGCGAATAACGAAATGCTGGCGGTAAAACCTTCCTTGTAAAAGTGACATGTACAGTTTTTTTTTACGTTCAAAGACATTTGCCATGACTGACACCATGATTCAATGCTGTACAGGTCCTTTTGCAAAATCACACTATCATGCGCATTATTAATCTCTCTATAGACAACACAATCATCCGCAAACATTCGAATGGTAGAACAAACATCAACAGCAATATCATTTATGTAAATAAGAAATAAAAGCGGTCCTAGAACCGAGCCCTGCGGCACACCTGAAGAGACGTCGGCCATTTGGGATTGGAAGCCATTTAAAACCACATACTGTTTTCTGAACGACAAATACTCACGAATCCAGTTACAAACTTTGTCATCAAGTTTATAAGCGTGTAGTTTAGAAATTAAAAGATCATGAGGAACGACATCAAAAGCCTTACTGAAATCAAGAAATATACAATCAATACTTCGTCGCTTGTCGATTGCCAAAGAAAGGTCATGAAAAAATTCAACTAATTGCGTACTACAAGAATATCCCTGCCGGAATCCGTGTTGCGACGGATGTAAAAGGTTAGATGCGCTAAGATGAGTCATGATATTACTATATAGAATATGTTCCATTACCTTGCATGAAATACTTGTTAAAGATATCGGTCGGTAGTTTTCGACACTGGCTCTAGGACCACTTTTATGCACTGGCATTACTCGTGCAAGCTTCCAGTCTAAAGGAAGCGAAGATTCACACAGCGATTTTTGGAACAGTACGACAAAATATAGGCACAATGAACTTGAACAAGATTTCAGAATACACCCAGGAATATCATCCGGACCAGTCGATTTGGTTGTATCCAAGTTACGCAATTGATTAAGAATTCCAGAAACAGCAAATTCAACTTCAGGCATAACGTTGGTTGCCGCTGGAACGTTAAAATCTACAGTCCTCGTCTGCGAAGGTGTAAAAACCGACCGAAAATATAAATTAAAATGCTCGGCTTTTTCGTTATCACTGTCGACGAGAGCATCGTTATGTTTGAGGGTCGGGACGGAAGAATTATGTTTGCCGTTTGCTCGGACATATTTCCAAAATTCTTTTGAGGAACGCCTAAAGTTATCTTCTAATTTAAGGAAAAACGCCGCTTTAGCCTGTTCCAACCTTTCCCGGACTACTCCAGCCAATTCTTTCAGTTTAGCAAGGTCACTCGAAAGCCGGGTTTTACGGTATTTGACGTTTATCATCGCAGCTTAGACTAGAAGTAAGTAGGCCAGATCATAACCTCCTTTATACTGAAAATGCCTGCCCAATGGTGTCTTTGTCGCCGTCGTGCCTACTTCACATTTTTGCTACTAGGGGCGCCAAAACCCCGTACAGAAAAACAGACGACGCTTGTCCGCTGTCTGCTACTACAGTTCATCAGCGGTTATGCGTAACCTACGTTATCACGTTAAGCTATGTGATAACGTAAGTTTTCCATGTTAGGTTACGCGGTACGTGACCTTACGTGATCAAATAGATCACGTGATCACGTAATATTTTTGTGACACGAGTAACGTCTTTCGGTCGTCGTTCGACTCGCAGAGTTTCCAGAGCGCTTAGCGCCATAGCCGGCTTAGCTCAATAGCACGAGGCTGTCTGCGGCTCCTGGCACGCACACCGTGACGCCACACGTACACGCGCGGTCATTTCATTCCATTTATTGATGGCGGGCACTTCAGCACCTTGCACCGTACTTAGCTCCAGACTCCTGGTGCTGCATTCAAGTCGCATCATGCCTTTGCTGTTATGTGCCTATGTGCAACTCGGACTCGCAAAAGAACGTGCCGGGGCTGTCGTTTCAAGAGATTCCAAGCGACACCAACGACCGTGAGAAGTGGATTGAGCTGATATCAAGAAAAAGCTGGATGAAAAGCATGACCTCAAGAAGATCTTCTTCAACAAGCCACTATCTAGAAATCGTTAGAGCTCTATAACTGCATCCGTGAAAAACAGTACGACCAGAAGAAACCGGTCAGAAGCACAAAAATCCGTGAATTTAAAAAACTTAAAAAAAATTCGAAATGTATTTGCTAAGATTTCTGGTCAAAGCAGTGCCGACGGTGCAGCAGGCTTTCGGTCTGCGAAGGCTCGTTCGCGGTCTGGAGAAAAATCACTTGACTGCCGCATGTGCCTGGCGGGCCGCATAGTTTTCCGGCTCATGCTCCAGACGCAACAAAACGCTAGGTGGCTGCTGCTGCAACGTCGTGAAAGTCCGCCAGCCTCGTCTGTCCCCTTTTTAATTAGGATTGACTATTACCGTTGTCGCTGGCGGACAAGCACCAGAGGTCTGGCAACCTTTCAGCATAGAAACAAAAACCAAGAAGTGAAAGCTAAAAGAAAGGTTAAGAGTTATTATATAGTAGAATTATCTGACGGTGCCCTGCGCTGGCTATGTAGCGCAGTGGGCACCGTTTCGGTATTAGTGCGAACCACTGTGCCAATTTCTTGTCACCATCTCAAGTGTCACGCAACACGTGCTTCGTGGCAAAACAAATCATACATAACATTTCCATAGTTTTTGAGCATGCTTTTGTGTTTTTTTTAAACATATGTTGAGTTTCAAGCGCAGTATCATGCGTATCAATCGCAAACGTACAGGTACGTGGTGGCCAACTACCTGGCGTGGCGGGTTATTCACGAGATGGCACCCTTCACAGTCGAGAGGATGCGGATGGCTCGATTCCGTTTCGACCGATACCGCTACAACACGCTGGAGACGGAGCCCTCACGCACCAGTGCTACGCCCTAACGGCGCGGTACATGCACTTCGCTGTTGGACGGATTTTTTACGACCTATTCAACACCGAACAAACGTTCGAGAGAAAATCTAAGGCAAGTATATTGCAACGAGCGATTTCTTATGGCAAGTTATCCCGTCAGCGCAACAAATGAAGTGGTACCGTGTTCATTTGAACAAAACATTTTTCCTTCTGGAACACAGAAGTTTGGAACTATTGCACGTCTAAATCCGGATTGTGTTTTTTTTTTTTTTCTGCAAAGAAAATTTTTTTGAAAGTTATAAGCAAGAGGTATAGAATTTCAGTCGTCCAAAATAACGAAAGCGGGAAAGCGTTGTGTTGCTATCGACGTCGACGTTGACGTATTAAAGTATAAATAATCTTGGTAAAGTGCGCAGTTGACTCAACTCTGTTATTCTTTTTTTTTAGATTGAGCGAGGAGAGAGAAATCAACTAATGGCAGAATAAGAGTTGAGCTTACCTCATCAATGTTTTATCCAGATATCGCGTCTGGGACGGGGTTGTCCTTGCCCAAAACGAACATGATGTCTTTTTTAATCAGAGACAAAGAACATGTGTCTGATCTCCCTTTGCGTGGGGTCAGAGTTATCAGATTTGAATGCATAGGTCAAGTACTTGTGGTCTGTCCAAAATGTAAAACTGCCGATCTTTAAAATAATATGTGTAGTATTTCACCTAGAGAAGCAACACCATCACTTCCCTGTTGGTGAAAGCTGTTTTGAAATGAGTGATATTGGGCATGATATACCGTCCTTGAGTTGTACTAGCACTGCCCCTGGTGCAGTGTTGGATGCTTGAACCACGATGGAGCTTGGTGCGCCGAACTTTGGGCGAGTCAGTTGTAGTACAATAAAGAGAAACTTATTGATGTCTGGCAAATACCGCGGTGTCGGTCTCTGTCCAAGTGAGTTGTCCTTTTTTGCGCGTTGGTCCCTGTAAGAACTTGGTTTACTAGCTGCAGTACAGCTGCACAACGCGGAAGTAAGCTAATGAAAAAAATTCACAAGCCCTAATAACTCTGAGCTTGGTGGTAGTGAGGGTTCTTGGAAAATGTTTAATCGCTTCAATGCGTTGCGGGAATCAACGAATATCATAACGACTGGCTTGATGTTCCAAAAATGACAGGCTCGAGACACCAAACTCCCATATTGCTGCATAACAACGTATTCGCTCAGCCGGTCAAAAAGTTTCCGTGGCGGTCAATATATTCCTTTTTATCGTGCCTAAACGGCAGAGTGTCTAGATATGAAAACAGAAGGGAAATCCACGGAGTACTTTGTCCATAAATCTTTCAAATATTTCTACTACATTTTAAAACCGAAAGGTATTCTAGGGTATTCAATATTGCCACGCGCGCCGCTGAGCGAGCGCGTACGTGGCAGAATGGTTACCATGATTGGCTGACGCGCGGAGGATCTGGGTTCAATTCCATCGAGCGGAACGTTATTTTCTATTAGGGCGAAGCTCCTTAGGGGCTAGCCATGTCCGTCCGTCCGTCCATCTGGCGTCCAGTGCTCGTGCTCCTGCTCATGAGCTCACGTGCTCACGTGCTCGTGTACGGCAAAAAAAAATATGAAAAAGAAAGATGTAAAAAATGATGAAAAATGATGAAAACTGTGTTTCCGCAGTCAACAGGATTCGAACCTGTGCGGGGAGACTCCAATGGATTTCTAGTCCATCGCCTTAACCACTCGGCCACGACTACGGCGACGAGTAGGGGCTCTGAGATGTGGTAGTAACTCAAGAGCTGGGGATGTCGTGGATGAAACGTTAGCCGCTCAACGTCTATACAGGAGAGGGAGCTGCGGTCAAATGCGTATATAATCGCGTTAAACTTTGCATGCATTGGCTCAACGTTTATAGACGAGAGGGCGCTGCAGTCAAATGCTCAAATGCGTATAAAACCACGTTCCATGCCGACACATTCTCTTTCTGACATGGATGAAAACGAACGAAAGGCATCGGGCATGCAGCGGCTCAGCGTCTACGCAGACAAGCACCACCAGAGCTTTGCCCCAATCAACATCATTCACCACGTGGAAATGCGGTCAATTTTTATTTCTACTTTGGTGCTTTCGCAAATTCGAGAACTTTCATGTCATACAAATGTTCTACGTGCTAGAATCGTTCTAGGCCGATTGTTCCAGAAGCACACGCGGCCACAAACGGTGCACCGCGTGGCAAGCCGGAGTCAGCTCTTGCCACCAGCGTTCGATCCTGCTGTTAGCGCCGACTTCGACGCCCTCGACGCTGTGTTGTTCTTCTTATGTTTTTCTTTTTTCGTTTTGGTACAAGTTCGCCCCATTAAACGTTTCAGTTTCCTCGCTAGTTCTTTGTTTCAGTCACCTTGTCCCGATTCAGGTGACACATAGTGGAGTGCGCATTAGTCTTGCACGCGCCAGGCGCCACGCAGTACACCCTGCCGTAGAGCTCGACTCTGGTCGACAAGTCCGTACCAAGACCTCTAGTACCGATCTCCCAGTCATCCGGGACATCATCCGGTCGCGTGTACAAGACCACTCTGACAACGATGCCCAACCACTCGGATCGCCCAGCCGTCACTGCACCCAGGCCACGACGTCTGTTCCGGGAGGGCCGCGTACGAACCGGAGCCTGGTCAAACACCATGAACGTGTCGCGATCACCACGTAACGACGTCGGAGGCCAACCCGGACTTGAGCTACGCCAACGGTCCCGCGACGGACCGGCCGCAAGCACTAGACGTTGACCAAGCTACGACGCCGACCCTGCTTGAGACCTCTCCGATGGCCGCGAGTATCCTCGACGACCACGCGAAGGAGTAGTCCAGGACGTCCGCCCGAGACGCGACCCTAACGCCGAGGAGAGCACCGGCGGTGTCTCGAGAACGGCACAATCGAGCGCCCGTTGTGCTACCACTGCGGCTGGAAGCCGACCAGACTGCTGCCACCGTTGTCCCTATGGCAATGTGAGGCTGCGGGATATCCACCCGAACGACCCACGCCCGAGGTATGGCGAACGCCCTGCGACGTCGAGAAGTACCTCCGACGCTCGCCCCGCTCAGCGCCGTCTCTCCGCCGTGAATCCCGCTCACCATCGCTCAGACGTTCAGCATCTCCAGGCACCATGATCCCGCCGAGAGAGCTTGTCCTCCACGCGCGTCGCCGGGAAAAACTAAGCGCGGCAACTCCTGGAGGTAGCGTTGCCGAAGACGACCGAAGTAAATAGCCTCCAACAACGCCGGAGCGCTCCCACTCTCCCGACACCAAGCATCGCAACGATGCCTCTCAACGGTGCCCAACAACCTAAACGTTGTGATCGACGGCCACGACGCATCGGCACTCGTGAACACCGGAGCTAATTACTCAGTCTTGAGTGGGAGGCTCTCTGCCGCCTTCGAAAAGTCACGACGCCATGGAATGGACCTCAAACACGAACCGCCGGAGGACACCTCATTACACGCAGTCGACAGATGCACTGCTCGCGTTGAGATCCACTGTGAGACGTGCCCTGTGAAGTTGGTCGTCCTCCAAGACTGTGCGAGGGACGTTATACCTCGGAATGGACTTATCTGCGAGTATGGTGCCGCCATCGACGTCGGGACAAAACAGGTTGACGCTGCGGAAGCTTGTTCTGCTGCCGGTGGAGACCAACACGACGTCAACCGCGATCCGAGTTATTGCCGACCATGTGAACGTGCCGCCGCGGTCAAGTGTTCTCGTAACTGTCATAACCGACGCAACCATGCACGGTGAAGCTCTTCTGGAAGGAAGCGTCCAACTGCTCCTTGAGAAAGGAATTGGCGTCGCACGAGCCATAACGGATCTCCAAGAAGGACGTACAACAGTTCTCCTGATAAAACGTTCGAGAGGAGCCGCAGCATCTGATAAAGGCTACCACCGTGGGCCATGTCGAGGACCTTCAGGCTCCAGCCGTGGTCACCGCAATCTCTGAGGAAACCTCGTCATCACAGCAGAAAAGCACGTCGCCGCCGCACCTCGACATCGGCCCCAAGCTCCCAGCTCCTAAGTGCCGGCAACTGGTTGATCTCCTTGCTAAATACTGTTATAGTCTGACTGGTAGCGCCTCCGCGGGTGCGGCGGGCGCTTGGCGGCGTTAGCGGCCATGGCAACAAAGGCGGTGGCCATGGGGTTCGAGTTCAGTTGTGTTGCGGGCCAAGGCGGTCCGCTGGTTATCTCTAAACTATCATGTAATAAATGTTGTGTTGAACGAACATAACAATTATTCCTTACCCTCAAGAAAAGCAATACCCGGAAACACGGCAAAGTTCAACGCGAGCTACGGTGAATAACGCGACACGGGTCTTCGGTCCCGGGTTGACCGTCTGAGCACTGGGGTAGGTGGCCTAGTCACAACGTCTTGCAGAGCCTCCGGGGGTGGTGCACTGGTCACAACCTCGGGCGGCCAACTGGTCTCGCTCACGACAGTCCCTCGTTCAGCTGGGGATGGCTCATGTGGCGCCGCAACCATTTCGTTTTCATCTGTGCTGGTGGTAGTGTCAGGTGCTGCTCGGTGTCGCAGATGGTCCCCATGGCGGTTCCAAACAGTGCCATCAGGCAGCGTTACCTCTGCTGATGATGCACTAGTGGCTTCACCCACCACTCCAGGCACCCATGGTGTTCCAGGCCTGAAGTTACGAGCCCACACTCTGGCTCCAGAGGATGGCAGGGGGTCCTTGCGAGCCCCCTGGTCGTAACGCTGCTTCTGCTGCAGTTGCTGAAAACCGACCCGTGTCCGGAGGTCAGGATGCAGAAGGTCCAGAGCCGTCCGCAGGCGACGCCCCATCAGCAACTCTGCCGGTGTCCGTCCCGTGAGATAGTGCGGAGAGGTCCGGTAGTTCAGCAACACCCTGGCGATCTTGGTCTCGAACAGGCCTGGCTCAGCCTTCTTGAGCTTGTTTTTTATGGTCTGCACCACTCTTTCAGCAGCACCGTTCGACGCTGGATGGTAAGGAGGAATGAACACAGCCCTGACGCCGTTGCGCTCCAAGAAGGTCCTGTACTCCGAGCTGACGAATGCTGGCCCATTGTCACTAACCACCACGTCCGGTAGTCCATGGGCTGCAAAAATAGTACGCAGACACTTCACAGTGGCTTCAGCCGATGGAGACGGCACCCTCACCACCTCCACCCATTTCGAGTAGGCATCCACCAGCACTAAAAAGTACACTCCCTGGAACGGCCCCCCAAAATCCACATGCAATCTCGACCATGGTCGCTCCGGAAATGGCCAGGGCATGAGCGGCACAGACCTCGGAGCTCGTTGATATGCCTGGCACGTACGGCAAGTGTTCACTTTCTGTGCAATGTCGTCATCCATCCGTGGCCACCAGACGTGGCTCCTGGCCACCATCTTCATTTTTCTATTCCAGGATGAGTCTCATGCAGGAGGTCCAACACGCCCACCCGAAGAGATGCCGGCACCACAACCCGGCTCCCCCAAAGCACGCAGCCATCTTGAACGCTGCATTCCTCCCGTCTTGCCGCAAATGGCCGCCACTCCTCTGCAGCCGGCAGGTGTTGCCCTGTCGTCAAACTCTCTCGCAGGACCGCCAGGACAGGATCTCGGCTTGTAGCCCTCGCCATCGCCGCTGCAGACATCAAGTCGGGATAAACCTTCTCCAAAGAAAAACGTCGCCCACCACCTGATCTTCCATGGAAGTCGCTGCCAATGGAAGGCGGCTCAATGCGTCTGCGTTCCCCAAGTTGCATCCTGGCCTATACTTCAGCCTGTAGTCGTAACAGCTGAGTTTCAGAGCCCATCGCATTACACGTGGCGAGCACTGCTGAGGAATGCCCCGGTCGTGACCCAGGAGACCGAGTAGCGGCTTGTGATCCGAAAAGATCTCGAACTGCCGTCCCCACACAAATTGGTTAAACTTGGATACTCCAAAAACAATAGCAAGGGCCTCTTTGTCGAGCTGACTGTAATTCTTCTCGGCCCCCGTCAACCGCCTCGAGACGAAAGCAATCGGCTTTTCTTCTCCCGTTGGTAGCCTATGTGACAACACCGCTCCTACCCCATACGGGGATGCATCACAGCACAGCACCAGTGGCCGGCCCGGGTCATAGTATTCCAGCACAGATGCTGATACCAGTAACTGCTTACTTGTCTCAAATGCTTGACGTTGCTCTTGGCCCCAACGCCATGCCTCTTCCTTCTTGAGCAGCACGTGGAGTGGTTGGAGCACCGATGACAAGTTTGGCAGGAATCGCCGGTAGAAGTTCAGCAAGCCCAGGTAGCTCTGCAACTCCTTCACGCCCGTTGGCTCAGGAGCCCCGACGACAGCTTCAACCTTCCCAGGTGCTGGATGAAGACCCGATGCATCAATGACATGGCCCAAATACTCGACACTGTCTGCGAGAAAAGTGCATTTTTTGAGTTTCAACTTCAACCCAGCACTGTGTAGCCTCTCCAGCACTGTCTCCAGGTTTCTGTAGTGTTCCCTGTCGTTCTTGCCAGTCACTAGGATATCATCAAAATATACCACTGTCCCTTGGCAGTCTTGTAGCAGACTGTCCATCACTCTTTGAAAAATTGCAGGTGCCGACGACACCCCAAACGGCAACCGGGTGTACTGAAATAACCCTTTTTGCGTGTTAATCGTCACATATGCCCGCGAGGTGGTGTCCAACTCAACCTGCTGATAAGCGTCACTCAAATCTAGCTTCGAAAACTTCATGCCCCCCGACAGCTTAGCCCACAACTCATCAACCCTCGGGACAGGGTATGTCTCGGTTTCTGCGGCCTGGTTGACTGTGACTTTGAAATCTCCACACACTCTTACCCGGCCGTCCTTTTTAAGTACGGGTACAATGGGTGCAGCCCACTCGGAAACCCGAACGGGCACCAGTACGCCTTCTCTCTGTAGCCGCTGAAGTTCCTGTGCCACCAGGTCTTGTAGTGCAAAAGGCACTGGACGCGGCTTGAAGAATCTCGCCTTCACTCCCTCTGGAACACATATCTTTGCTGTCACTCCCTGTAGCTTCCCCAGACCCGCCGAAAACAGAGCTGGGAACCTGCTCACCAGTTCGTCCACGCCGCCCACTTGGTTGACGTTCAGCAACTCCTCCAGTGGCATGCCAAATGCTTTGGCCCAATTTCGTCCTAGCAGGGCTTGAGCGTCCCCTTGAACCACAAAAAGTGGCAGCCGTGCGTGCCTTCCGCTGAATTCCGCATCTACCACCGCCTTTCCAACGACCGCGGCGGTATGTCCAAAATAGCTTCTCAAACGGACATCAGACGCCTCTACGGTGACATCAGGAAAACGCATCTTGAACTCAGATGCCCCCATCACTGAAACCACGGCTCCCGTGTCCAGTTCCATTCTGACCGATTTGCCTTGAACCTTGACCTCGGCATAGATGGGCGGTACCCGCTGTTCCACAGACCGGATGACCCCGACGCTGGACAATGGAGATGCCTCAGGATGAAGCGACCACAAGTTCTCGACCTCCGCAGTGTCCGAGTCGCCGTCGCTAGCAGCTACGTTCACCGCGCGTACCTTGCTGGACTTCCGCCGCCCTTCCCCAAACCGTTCCCCGGCGATATCTTCAACACGGCGTTCCTTGCCCTTCGGTTGAGCCCCCGTTGGCTGGGTGCACACTCGTGCTAAATGACCGCGTTCTTGACACTTGAAACACCGTAGGTCTCGGGCCCTGCACGTAGCGTCACTGTGTCGTCCTCCGCAGCGACGACAGCGGGAAACTGCCTCCCTGGGCCCCGTGACCCGGTTCACCTCCGAGCCTCCAGAGCGCTGCGTTAGCTGTTTAGCCCCCTTTGTCGCTGCCTCCATGCTGGTCACGATCTTTACTGCTTTATCCAGTGTTAGTTCAGGCTCTTCTAGCAAACGCTTTCTCATTGCGTCGTCGCCGATGCCGTGGACCATCCTGTCCCGCAAGTTATTGTCCAGCTCGCCGCCAAAATCGCAGGGCGCCGCCAACTGACGCAGTCCTGCCAAAAAGTCCTTGACTGGCTCACCTTCCTGCTGTCCTCTGGAGTAGAACAGGTAGCGCTGAACAATAACCGATGGTCTCGGCGCGTAGTGGTCAGTCAGCACCGCCAAACATTCGCCGAGAGGAACCTCGCTAGGCTTCCGTGGGGCCAGTAGCCTCCGCAGCAGTGAGTACGTTGCTCGTCCACAGTGACTCAGGAAGACTGCTCGCCGTCTTGCTTCTTCGACTTTGTTTGCAATAAAGTACTGCTCCAGGATCTCAACGTATTCGTTCCAGTCCTCCCCGCCGTCCCCGGCGAACGGCTCCAACTTCGGCATCTTGGGGGCGGTGCTTGGCGGTTGCTCGCGAACCAGGAAAAAAAAGAAAACCCGAACTGGCTTAACTCATTTTAGTGGGTTCTCGTCCTCGTCGCCAATTGTTATGTTCGTTCAACACAACATTTATTACATGATAGTTTACAGATAACCCGCGGGCCGCCTTGGCCCGCAACAGAACTGAACTCGAACCCCACGGCCACCGCCTTTATTACCATGGCCGCTAACGCCGCCAAGCGCCCGCCGCCCCCGCGGTGGCGCTACCAGTCAGACTATAACAAATACAGTGACTGTTTGGCCACGTTGTCGAAAGTTTGCCAAACAATAATGGCGAAACATTGTTTTGTTACCGACGGGGACGCTGTCCCTGTCCAAAAGTCGCCGTATCAAGTCTTCTTAAAGGACACATGCAAAGGAAAAAATTTTTTTAAACAGCCTAGTTGGGAAAAGTATGTTATAAAACGAATTTACAAAGAAGAAAGAAAATTTTTAGAGCGATATTTACGGCGCAAAACGAATTTGTAGTTGGCGCCTGCGGGAGCCGCCGCTGGTCACGTGGTAGACCTGTGCGTCAGCCGCCGCCGCTTCAACGCGTTTCTCCACGCCGCCGTCGCCGCCGCCGCACAAGTTCGTCTGCTTCGGGGCGCCGCCACCGTCATCTGACCGGCGCACAGGTCTATCACGTCTGCTTGCGCTTTCTCAAAAGCTTCATTTGAGCTTTAAAAGTTACTTATTCATCTTTGTTTTTTGTTGCACTTCAAACGAAGATGAATAAGTAACTTTTCGAGATCATAGGAAGCTTCCGAAAGAGCGCAAGTACCACGTGACAAATAGGGGCCAGTCACGTGATAAATATGGGCCACTTTTCCGCGGCGCCCGTGGGCGCCAACTACAAAATCGTATAGCGCCGTAAATATAGCTCTGAAAAATTTTATTTTTCGTTGTAAATTCGTTTCACGCCTTCCTTTTCACAACCCGGCTGTTTAAACAAAAGTTTTTTTTTCCTTTGCATGTGTCCTTTAAGGGAAAGGAAGGTGATTCAAGATTAAGTCCAGGAAATGCACGACTACGACATCATTCAACCATCAAGTAGTCCGTGGGCATCCCCAGTCGTCCTTGTAAAGAAGAAGGACGGAACCGTCAGGTTCTACATGGATTATCATCGACTGAACGCTGTGACTGAAAATAACGTCTATCCGCTCGGCTGTACGACACGAGAGCGCACGACACGAGAGCGCCGACGGGAGAGCGCGCGACAGCAGAGCGCCGCGACATCAGAGCGCACCACAGGAGAGTGCCACGACACGAGAGCGCGTTCTATTAGACGCGCGTCACGAGAGAGCATGTGCGCGCCTTGGGAATGATCGATATTGGAGTCTTTAAACAGCATGTTTTCTCGGATCGAACGCTTTACGTCATTTTATTGGTTGAGTACGCAGACCTGTGGGAGGTCTAATATATACAATTTTCGCAAACTCGAAATGAAAAAGCAAGATACAGAAGTTTCGTAAATATAGTTGTTTATCGATTGCCGTTCCAAAAGATTAAAAAATAAACATTTAAAGACTTACATGCACCTTTGGTCGTATTCTTCAACTAGATTGCTTAGATTCTTCGCTACGCAAACGGAGGTGGCCTTGCTGCTCCTTTGAGGCCCTCCACGAAGTGCATCCGCCAGCTTCTGCTCTGTCAAGCTCTGCTCTCTTTGAAATGCCGCCACTAGTTTGTATGTGTCCGGATGATGCAGCCCCAAGGACTTCTGGAATGCATTGTGCCATGACTGGACGTGATTGTTGGTCCTCGTTGGACACCTACATATTTTACCGTATATTGTTACCTCCAATGTCCACCAACCTTGAACAGCACATATCAAAGACAACATCCACAAAGCACAGAGCCTTACTTTAAACAAATATCGTTTTGATAAAAGAAACGCCCTGTATGTTGCATTTTAATTTACAATATATTGGGCAACTAACTTACGTGCAAAAAACCGCGCTATCCTAGGAAACATGTGTTTCAAGTCTCCAATATCGATCATTCCCAAGGCGCGCACATGCGCTCTCGTGACGCGAGCTCTAATGGCACGCGCTCTCGTGTCGCGGCACTCTCCCGTCGTGCGCTCTGGCGTCGCGGCGCTCTGCTGTCGTGCGCTCTCGTGTCGCGGCGCTTTCCTGTCGCGCGCTCTCCCGTCGGCGCTTTCGTGTCGTGCGCTCTCGTAACGCCCTTTCTATCCCCTCCGCCGCATCGATAATACGTTAGACCGACTGCGCCACTCACGATATTTTTCGTCGGTGAACCCGAAGAATGTTTACTGGCAAATCGAAGTCGACAAACGCGACCGCGAGAGAACTGCCTTCGTCACTCCCGACGGACTGTACGAATTCAAAGTGATGCCGTTCGGACTTTGTGCAGCACCAGCCACTTTCCAGCCTATCATGGACACTGTGCTGGCAGGTATGAGATGGCAGAGCTGCCTCGTCTACCTGGACGATGTCGTGGTATTTTCACGGGATTTCGACGAACACCTGAGACGACTTTGAGCCGTGCTTCAAGCCATCAAGACCGCCGACCTGCCACTCCAGCCAGCAAAGTGTCGGTTCGCCTATGGTGAACTAAATTTCCTTGGCCACGTCGCTGAACAACAAAGGTGTTCTCCCTGACCCCGAGAAGACCCGCGCCGTAGCTGCATTTACGCCGCCGTCCGACTAGAAAGCCGTGAGAAGATTTCTCGGACTTTGTGCCTACTACACTCTAAGAAAAAAGGGTATCACTTTACACCCTTTGTCCCATATAATACACCCAAAATTTCAGTTCGACGTACGGCGCCCTATAGTGGAACAGACGACCCCAAATTTTACGAGGAGCTTGATAACGGTGCAATATAACTTTTTAAATAGCTAAAGTACGTATCAAAGACCACAAAAAAAACTGAGTTTTTTGCAGTAGGGCCAAAGAAAACCACGGTTATTTTTTTCTTAGTCAGTAACATGTACATTAGCTATTTTAATAAGTTGTACCACACGGCTATCAAGCCCCTCGTAAAATTTGGGGCCGTCTGTTCGACTATAGGGCGCTGTACGTCGAATCGAAGTTTTGGGGTGTATTATTGGGACAAAGGGTGTAAGAATACGCCATTTTTCTGAGAGTGTACAGACGGTTTGTTCAGGACTTCGCCCAGCTGACCACACCGCTGACACACCTCACAAAGGACGCCGTAAAGTTTGAATGGACAGAACAACTCCAACGGTCATTCGATGAGCTCAAACGAAGACTCCAGATGCCCCCGATTCTTGGCCATTTCGGCCAGTTCGATGAACCAGAGATCCACACGGAGGCCAGTAATACCGGACTTGGCGCGATACTATAGTCCGAAGGCAGGACGGGGCAGAGCGAATCATCGCATAAGCGAGTCGGACGCTGTCCAAGGCGGAGAAGAACTACTCAACGACTGAAAAGGAGTGCCTTGCTGTCGTCTGGGCAATTACAAAGTTCCGCCCATATTTGTATGGAAGTCCTTTTCGCGTAGTCACTGACCACCAATCGCTCTGCTGGCTCGCGAGTCTGAAGGACCCCTCCGGACGCCTTGCCCGGTGGAGCCTACGACTGCAGGAGTTCGACATGACCGTGGTGTACAAGTCCGGCCGGAAGTACAATGACGCCGACTGCCTGTCAAAGGCCCCAGTGGAGGCAGGTCCTGCCTGCATCTAAGACGACGACGATGAGTGTTTCCTGGGTGCTCTGGATGTCAGCGACATGGCAGCACTGCAACGAAACGACCCTGAACTGCGAGCGCTCATCGAGCAGCTAGAGTTACAAGCGAGTATGGTTTCTCGTGCTTTCTTACGAATCCTGCCTACCTTCTTCATACGGCAAGGGGAGCTGTACAAAGAGAACTTCGTCAACAACAACACAGCATGGCTGTTGGTTATTCCTTCCAGCCTTCGAGAAGAAATCTTCCAAGGATGCCATGACGACCCAACGGCTGGACACCTTGGCTACAGCAGGACGCTCGCCAGGATTCGAGAAAGTACTACTGGCGGACGCTACCGAATACCGTTCACCTTTACACTCAATCATGTCACGAGTGCCAGCGACGCAAAAAACCGCTGACGAAGTCGTCAGGACTTCTGCATCCGATTGCTCCCCGTCCACGCCGTTCCTGCAGCAGATCGGGATGAATTTACTTAGCCCTTTCCCGCCGTCAAAGTCGGGAAACCACTGGATAATAGTCGCCACAGATTATCTCACATGGTACGCCGAGACGAAAGCCCTTCCATCAGGTACGGCTGCTGAAGTCGCCAAGTTTTTCATCAAGTCCATTGTCCTCCGGCACAGCGCCCCTGAAGTCCTCATTACAGACCGTGGATCATCGTTCATGGCCCAGCTGACGCAAGAGATCCTTCGTCTCAGTGGCATCGGCAACCATCGAACCACTGCGTACCATCCGCAGACAAATGGACTAACAGCACGGCTAAACAAAACTATCGCCGGCATGATCTCCATGTAGGTCGACGTAGCTAGAGCACAAGACTTGGGACAAGGTGTTACCCTGGTCACGTTTGCTTACAACACGGATGGTACGAGAGACCACAGGAGTAACCTTGTTTTAGCTGGTGCATGGCAGAAAAGTAACGACCATGCTCGACGCGATGCTACTTCACGAACCAGCTGACGATGTGGAGACCCCGACGCCCAGGTCACCTCGTGACTAATGACAAGGTGACGATATTTCATTCGTGTGATGATTGCAGTTTCTGGAATATAGCAGGGTTGAACGCAAATTTGAGGGTAAATCATCACAATATAAATGTTTGGGGAAGACTTTGCATTCGTAGAACACACAGCCGAAATTTAGTAGATATTTGATGGCAGAACGGTCTAGTACTGTAGCGTTGTTGAGAGAGCTGCTGTCACCATATGGTCCCCAATCGCCTGATATTTGTGCTACATGTGTGATGCTGATCACCAAGCACTTGTTGAGGGACACACAATGCCAAGTTCCATCATGCGCTCAAACACCTGTCAAGCAATCTTGAGTCTGTCAGGAGCAAGGCGCCGAGGCCTTTTGAAAACTGGTGGGCCGAGTGTTTTATTGTAGTGTGTGAGGGTGTTTTATATTCATTCCGTTCTGGTGGATGGTGTAAGGATCTGGGGAAACTCGGCTAGAAGAAACTTCCAAGGAGCCTCTGACATGTGTGTCGATATGGTAAACGTTGAGACAATATGTGTGAGACAGTACGCCATGAACGTAAAGATGAGCTTTCGCATCCAAGAGCACTCAGGAGTACATTATGCCTGAGGCCATCGAGGATGTTGAAATAGTACAAGAAATCTGCTCGTAGGATGAGTTGTTGTATATCTGCCACATAGAACACCCAAGGAAACATTCTTCAAAGACCAAGGTCGAGGGCGAGGAATCGTTGCCCATAGGTATTGATGGAAGAGCCGTTGACAGCTTGTAAAAGAGGTATTTCTGTTGGACGCTGTCGTTCTTCCCTTTTTCGCGGAATGACACTCAACTCAGCTCCAGTATTTATGAGGTACCGAAGCTTAATAAAGCGGTCAGTCACAAAATAGACCATTTGTTCTGTGACCCGCGGCGCTTGCCCTCTCAGCGCCGGGCCTCCTGGTTTTTCTGAAATGCACAGAAGGGTTCACATCTCCTGGCATGAGTACCAAAAGTGTGGTGGTATCATTATGCATTGTTGCTGTTGGCGGATCTGGAAAGACAACATTGCTATAGACTGGAGAAAGTCTGACGTGTCGTCGAGCGACGTGTATCCAGCCGTAATTGTGCTGAGCTTCATGGAGAGCATTTTCACAGTTGACGTAAGTTCTCTGTTAGCTCAGATGGCTGCCCAAGTTCGCAGACGTTGGGTGTATTCACCTCTATGATTTGATCGGCCATTCAAGTCAGCGTCTCGATGGTGTCTATTGCTGAGGTGGAAAAAATCATTTGGATTTGACTGGAAAGCGTCTGGAGTAACAAACTTCTAAGGATGCTTGCATCCACGATATTGGCCTTGTCACCGAGAAACTGTCTGATACGACGAAGTAGCTCTAATGGTCTGCAGTATCTGAGTTCTTCTGAGGACAGTGTTGTTTGGAGGTGGCGTTGGTCTGATTCGCTGGTACGCAGCATAAGTTCTGTCTTGAGTGTCTCAATCGGCGTATCTTGATGCTGTGCACGTTGAATATTCTTAACGACAGCCGTCATTTCTTGAGGACGTGATGCCACGGCGTGAACAAATTTTGACTGCTGTGATGTTCTTTTGCTTTTCCGAAACAAGGAATCGATTGTCAGGAACCAAAGTTCCGCATCCGACGTCCATAATTCAATTAGTTTAAAGTTATAGAATATGAAGTTGTCTTTTCATGAACTGGATTCTCCTCAATTCAGTGTTGACGTGGTTTTGTTATACGTATGATTGCTGTGGTGGTTTCAATCATTTAAACGCTAGGAGACGAAAGGGCAGACAGTTTGATTCATTGATGAAGATGAGTGCATGCGACACACCCGGGTCGACCACATATGTTGGCAGCTTACCTAAATGACAGCATTTCAGCAAGCAATGCTTGCTGTTTACATGGACTATGAATTAAAGATGCACAGCTGGCGGCT
This sequence comes from Ixodes ricinus, assembly GCA_037355805.1. NCBI lineage: Eukaryota > Metazoa > Arthropoda > Arachnida > Ixodida > Ixodidae > Ixodes > Ixodes ricinus. The sequence continues at coordinate 9,608 of JAZHYW010011274.1, read as the reverse complement.
TCGATGGTTTGACTAATTGAAGTGCTGGCTCGTGCCGCTCATGCCTCTTTCATTTTCCTCGTCGTTGTTCCTACAAACCCATCGAAACACTCGCCGCAGGCGGATGCTGAGGGTCAACGCACGATAACCACCGGCGGCAATCGGAGTCTTGTTTGCTCCTTGCAGTGTTGTAAGTGTATGCTTGCTTTTGTTTCAAGGGCAGATACTATTACCACGCTCGAAATCCGCGTCGGTGTCCACCGGCGGCTGGTTTTTTACCGCCACCACTCGCCGCACTAGTGGTGGGTCCTGGCATTTCCCGAAGCAGAGCATTGCTCTTCACTGTTTCTGGCGCTGTCACCGAACGTCTGATGGTTCCATCATAGGCGAGGTGTGGTGGCATTGATTCTGCTTCGGTGGGCGAGCTATATTCGGGAGCGAGATGCAGATTGTTGGAGAAGCGCTTGTAGAGACTCAGAACTCAGCGTTGCGATCTAAGCGGTGAGCATCGTGATGACTTGTTTGACGACTTTGAGACGGGTACCTGAAGCTGTTTCTGCAGCTTAAATGTTTGGAGAAACACCGTGACAAAATATTTGGGTGACCTCAACTTTAGACTCTAAGCCCAGCTACTTTCATCAGAGTGTTCATCATCACAGTCTTGGAGTCCAACGCGGAGGAGAGAACCATCTTCATATTTTTGGTTAGTTCTCTGAAAAACAAAAAGTCCGGCAAAATAGGAAGCGTCGAAAGTCGGTGCTAGCTTTCTGAGAAGTTGAAGACGGTGCAGGTAATGGGATGGTGTGAAATCGCCCAGCTCTTCCGAAGTAAGAAACTGCTGTAGTCATCGATGCTGGGATAGTTGACGTCCGTTTTATTAGTTCTGGTTTCAATGTAGCGTAAGGAGTGCTAGATGTTGATCCGTAGATTACGTCTCGCATCTCAGGCGATTTCGGGAGGCAATGCCACCAGTAGGGAAACATCTGCGGCTGCGATGTGATGTGGTTGGTCGCGAATGGGCTCTTCACTTGTGCGAACCAAAGTTGCAAATCAGTTGTTCAAAATGTTGGATTTCGGAGCATGCAGACAACCGAGATATAAAACTGGGTTTCATGACGAAAATAATCCCTGGAGAAGGGGAACAAGGGAGACAAAAGTCACCGGTTGCATTGTGGAGATGCCGAAGGTCCTTTCCTAAGTTTATTGGCAGTTATATTTACACGCTTGTTCTGTTTGACAATAGTAGCCGCTCGTCCTTGATTGGTCGCCGTGCTCCCTCTAGCTCCAGCACCCCTCTTCCTTTCGCTTGACTGCCGGCTGCTACAATGATATTAAAGAAACCTGTAAACGTATAACACCAAAGCATCAAGCTATCGACCATATGATACAACATTTGAACAATCAAGTTAAGTCTATAGGTTTATCCTGCCTACAATTACAGTACCTCTTTCAAAATTTACGGTCAAGTTTATCAATTCAACTTTCCGAATATTTTTTTTATTAGTAAGTTTTTTAGCGAAAAACTAAAAACTAAGTGCGTAGGTCACCTGGTTGAAAATATTTATGTTACAAGGCAACACAAGACTTGAATAAATATTTACGAAAACGTTAGTCAAAGAAACAAAAAAGAAAAGCACAAAACGGGAAGGTTTTCTTTTTGATACTTTGTCCCTAGTCTTGGGTAGTTTAACACCATTACTGAAGGCGTGGATGTCATATTTTTCAAATCACAACTGATGTTCTCGCAGGTAGAAAATTTCTTATCAAAGTGCAAAGCCAATTCCTTGAGCTGGCCGGATATGTTTACCTGTACACTCCAAAAAAGACGTGTATCAATTTTAAACTGGGACCGCGGCTGACCCTTGTTTTATCTCAATTGATAAAATCATATCTGAATGCTCAGGTTAAAGAGATCGCACAAGAGCTGAAGGATGCTTTCGCAGTCTGGGTTGACATTGCGGGATGGATGACTGCCGCCAACAAGAAGACAGCAGAATTCAAGGTACATGTTCATTCTTCTGAAGTCCCGAAGCGCTATGAAGATAGTAAGAAAGTTGTGTGAAACTAAATGTCTGTAAAGGTACAGCGTTCTTTAGTTTTTCGCAGTGATGCTTTAATATACAGTCGCGGACTATATAAAAAAATCCAGGCGAGGACGTGAAACCGAAGAACGTGCTATCTAACGGAAAATTATCTGAAATATAATCCGGTATATTGTGTGAATGAGCGGAATTTCAGTGGCTTTTCGGCTTTTGTCGTTACTCCCACTTTGTCGTCAAACAATTGCTGAATCAACACCGATTGTCGTAGTGCTTAATTAAATAAAAAAGGTTCATTGTAATTCTTATTGTAGAAATTGAAACGCCAAGAATTGATTTAGCCACCCCCTAACAGGTGAATTCAGCCACGCTTGGTTTCACCTTTTGTCGGAAAACGTCTCTATATTCAGAAAGGTCATCTTATCTCAGCCACAGCTGGTCAAGTAAGGAGTGACGTTAAAAAGCTAAAAATTTTATTTTTAGGCTAGGTGGCGCAAGCTACCGCCCATCCATCAGAGCACAATGGCGCTTCCCTGCGGTTTCTGATTTGGTTTCGCTGCACCGCCATGTTGATTCTAGTACAGCCTCCGGGCAACCAGGGGATTCAAATGGCCCTGCGGTCTTCTAGGGTTCACCGAGGCCTTATCAGTTCGCGTTGCATGGACGGCATAGGAAGTTGCACTCTTCTGGTGTGTTCGCCCGCGTCCCGCGATCAACCGCTGTCCTCCGTGCGTGCCGTCTATCGCTGTGAGCAGACAACGCTCCACTTGCAGGTTTGAAGTTCCTTAGGGAACTTTCGGCGATCTCAAATTCTTTCAAATGGTGTGAGGTCGAAGAGAACGCACGGTGGACTTTTGTGAGCGATGTGAAGGGCCATATCGCGCCGGTGCTGCGTGAAAGGCTGCCCCGGTGAAGTCAAAACCGGAACTACGGTACACAGACGCCAAACCCAGTTCTCTTGACCGTTTGACGATTTCCTTTTCGAAGTCTGAGAGGTCGTCGGGCTCCTAAAAATTCGGCTGACACTTAATACTACTTACGTGTAGGAATGCGTTGCATTCCTACATGCAGCGCATTCCTACAAGCTGCGCGCCACGTCTTCCTTTTTCACACGGCGCTCCGGCGGTGACATCTCGCTCCCCCACTGCGCACGCGCGGCGAACCCCGCCGACTCCACGGCTTCTGTGACGATGCATCTGCGTTGCTGGGTTTTTCTTTGTGTTTTATTTCTGAGGCGCGTTCGCTTTGAACTTCAGCGCCCCGCCGACTGCAGTGACGAAACATCCGCGTTGCTGTGCTTTTGGCCAAAGGGAATTCAGGTGCCGTTTCGCTGCTACAGACAGGTTACAGACAACGCCGACTTCGCTCCAGAGGACAGTTAATGCTTTCGCATTAACAACTGAACAGTTGCAGAAGTTTCTGTAATTCTAGAGCTTTTTTTTCTGATCGATAGCGTGACAGATATTGTAAGCCATGCGCTCGCCTGCGCTTTTTCATATCGTCCGCGTCTACCTATATCGCAGCTAATAAAACAGCATTTGATAGTGTGCGCACGAAATCACCAAAATACTCAATTAGAAATATCACTTGGAGTTCGAAGATAATTGGGTAATTGAAAAAAAGAAAAGACAGCGGCTTGCACCCGGTCTAACGTATTTCGTTCATTCTATTTTCAGTTGCGCGAAATGAAGGTGAACGGCGGATTCCCACTTTGGATTAAAAGTGACAGCGATCTCAATGAATATTATAACAAAGTATGTAAACGAGCATTCAACGTAATCAATATTTACGCATAAATTATAGGCACAAATAAACTTACCCATACAAAAATTGTCTATGGTCGTCTATGGAAAATTATATGGCAGTCAATCACCCTCTATGGCCCTCTATGGTCTGCCGTAGAAATCCATAAATACAGCTACAGCCAGCTATAGAAAAATCTATGGCCCTCTGTCTAAAGACTGGGAACCAATAAATTTTCTTTACCCGCCTATAGAAAATAATATGGCCACGAGTCTAAAGACTGGGAACCAATAAATTGTCTACCCGCCTATAGAAAAGTCTATGGCCTGAGTCTAAAGACAGAGAATTAATAAAATTTCTTTACCCGCCTATAGAAAATTATATGGCCCCGTGTCTAAAGACTGGGAACCAATAAATTGTCTTTAACCGTCGATAGAAAAATTCATGGCCCCGAATCTAAAGACTAGGAACCAATAATTGTTTTTACACGACTATAGAAAATCACCACCGGCACTTACTTTTCATAGGAAAAAAGCTCGAAGTTAGAAAATTAAAGCACTACTAAATTTCTGTAATGCCGGTGGCAAAGCATGACCCAAGATATGTTCTCTGCTGTTGCAACGAGTCGTGAAATCCAGTAATATTGTTTGTTTAAAAATCCATTGAAATACTTGTGCAACTTTTAAAATAATTATTACCCCCAAAAGTGAAAATACATTACACTGGCACCGAACACTGCAATCAAGTAATAGCGTTATTGTAATCTTCAGCACCAGTGTACTGCATTTCATCACTGCATTGTCAACATGATGAATCAAACTTAATAAAAATGTAATTATTAAATTTTAGTTAATTAGCGTAATGATCTACATTAGCTTTTTCCAGGGTGTTGAATTGAGAGATAGGGGCTATTCCAAGAGACTACTGAAATAATGTATTAAGTACGAGTAATATTGGCTCCGCCTCTCCGTGTTAATGCGACAAATGACGGCAGTCACCGGCCAAGCCGGATTCAAAAATAAGACTGCCATATAGAGAGATAGTGCCAGACTTGTGCTCGTCACTTTAAAAATGTAATGGATTATAATTACAAATTACCGAGCCTCAAGTGTAATGGATTACCGTTACAAATTGGATTACCGTTACTTTTTTCGCTGAAAAGTAACGGATGACTTTACTCGTTACCGTTACAAATTACTTTCACGCTACTTTTTCCGTACACTTATCCAGAAAACAAAAAGAAACAATTTTGATATATTTCAAAAGTGTTCTACAGCGCTAATTTTCATTTCTCATACGCCCGTATTATGGTAGTCCTTGTAAAAATAAAATAGATTGTATTTAAGAGAAAGAGTGTAGGTGCACTCTGTTCACCTGTAAGCTGACAAGGCACCGCACGCTGCAACCTCACCTGCCATCCCGCTAGCTTGCGGCCTCCGGAAATGATCCCTTAAATTGTGCAGAAAAAGCTAGCGGTGCGCACGCTCAGTAGCAGCATCTACCTCCGCTACGAGATTCAGAGCTAGAGAAGCGCATGAAACCAAATAGCTAGAAAAATTCATTAGAAATTGCCACCAGTCGCCATCATTCACATAACGAAAAATACATATTGAGTAGGCAAGTGTAGTAAACATAGAAAAATCGTGATCATAACGCATCAAAAACGCATTAAAGAATTATCATACAGGAATCTAACAAAATATTATTTGTGAGTTATATTTTTTAATTACGGCGTTTTATTTCATTCGTGATATTATTAAACTTTATTATATTATATATGACAGGTTAATCAGTACGAGGTGCGTTGCTTTTGTTCTGGCAAAAGTGTGTATTCACTTTTTTAAATTTTGTTAGCAAAACGAAAGCAACGGCCGACCACCTAGACGTTTTGCTGACGACGATTGATACTAAAAAAAACCCCTTATGCTTTGATCTGTTATTGTACCCTCTCCAGCCCTTTAATATCCGTGTCACACGGGCATACTCAGAATGCCATTTACATTGAATGACATTCGCCTCAAATACATGTCATCCGATGCCACACGGCCTGCACGAATGGCATTGGCAGCGAATGCCATTCGTGCAGGCCGTGTAGCACCAGTCGAATGACATTTGGGCGAACGTCATTCGTTGTAAATGGAGGGCTGAACAGGTTTGGAGGGTTGAAGCCATACTTACCGTAATCGAGTTGCCCGTGTGGTAAGGGTATAAGCCCCTTCAGCCCTCCAAACTTTTCAGTGCTCAAAATCGTTCAACCCTTCAGACCTTCGGGACTCTTCAGCTTTTCATACCCTTTCAACCTTTTAACCCTTTAGATGACAAATGCCTGTGAATCATAAACCAAAATGCATTTGTTTAAAACGAAATAGAACGTTTATGGAGCTTTGAGCTTTACATACCTGTTAAAACTCGGAAAGACGATAAGAAAAAAGTTCATTCAAACCTGGACGTACAGTCTGGTTCATTCAAGCCAGACTATACAGCGGCATCCGAGTTTTTAGACACAAAAGTATCTTTCGAGGTACTCTCAATGTCGCCGGGTAAATTCACTGAGATGTACAGTGCTCAACGAAACAAAATGGGCCAGTGGAGCGCGTGGCCTTTAGAACTCGCTGCGCTATCTACCGATAAAAGACGCTCTCCTTGGTGTCGCGATTCGGACATGCGCAAAGCTGATACGTGCGCTCAGCGGCTGTTCGCGCTCAGGCGCGCAAACCCCTCTAATCGGTGCAGGCCATGATTTTAGAGTGACCACGTTTAAAGGAGTCATGAAACGCTTTTCCAACTTTTTCTGTTTAGCTTTCCTCCTCAACTCATAAATCGCGCATTCTACCATACAGTTCAAGAAGACGGAAAGGGGGAGTCCTCTCTTGCTCGGACTCGTTTGTGTACCCGGACACATCCATTCTCCCCTTAGAAGATTAGCCCGTCGCCCAAAATTCAGACAAAAGTTGCTTTCCCCACCCCGTTCACCCCGAAGCTGACAGCGCTGTGGAAGCTACGTGCTCGTTGGGCCAACCACACTTTTGCCACGTGATGACGCTCTCTCGCGCAGACACACGCGCAGAGAATGAGGTCAGGTGATGAAAGGGAGGCGGCTGATTGGTCCGGCAAGCGCGTAGCTTCCACCACAATGTCAGCTTAGTGGTGAAGGGAATAAGTGAGGTCCGGTGCCGTGTGACGTGCGTTTGGGCCCGGTGACGCGCTGCGGGGACCGCGGATGTATCACAGTGAAAAGGCAGAGAGCTTACGAAGGGAAGGAGGTACGAATTAGTCCGCTGTGTTTTCAAATTTTCGTACCGAGGGTCAGGCTTTTGACTTTCTACCTTTTTTTCTTTTTGCGCACTGAACGATGTGCTATTAGAAAAATCCCAATATAACTTCATTTATTCCAGCCCGAAATTCGTTTCATGGGCCATTTAATTTTCCTCAGCGTGACACTGTCGTAATGGCATGTGTGAGTTTATCTTGCTTCAAATGAAGAGAAATATCAAGTAAAAGCTTTATTTTTTTTGTTTCGAATAAAAGATTGATGAGCCAGCGCGTCAGGTCTTTTGCAGTTATACATATATCAATGTAGTTAGTTTTATTTCTTCGGGAGTTTTATTATTTTAGCAAGCGTCTGGCTGTCATTAAAAAGCGCATGCTTTTAGAGATATGCCTCGACCGCAGCCAGCACTGTGGGCAGCGCGCTTGGCTACCCACGCAGATGGCCGGAGTTCGAATCTCGCCACCGCTTGTAATTTTTTTATATTACTTTATATAAGTAGAATATTCTGGAACGTTGGAGAGCCGTGTAAGCTTGTTTATGCTCAGACTTTATCCTTCCAGAACGAATAAGGTAGAATGTTCTACGTCACCCAGGGAAGGCTCAAAAGAAGCCGCGCCTCTCCATACAGAGTCAGTCTCAGCTCAAGCGCTTGATCCTGGTGTTACGCCGCCATCGACGCCTGCGACACTAGCCTTCTTGTATCTTGTTTTGGGCAGAAGTTCGCCCCATTAAGCGTTTAGTTTCCTTCACTCCGCCATCGCCTCATCAATTGTCATTCGAGACATAACAATGCTGCCCCTGTCAGATTAAAAAACAACATAAGTAACATGCTTCATTTATTACAAGCACCTTACTCAGTATTTGGAGAACTCTCCAACGGTAAATAGTATTCATTAGACGCGAAAGGGATTCGTAAACATTTACCACCAACACTGGACATTGCCGCAGCATTTCCCATTCTTCATTCACAGCATCCCATAGCAGGTCATTCGTGACGGAGTGAAGTACTCGCCGCGATAGCTGGTTCTTCATGATTCCTCAAATGTTCTTGATGGGGTTCATGCAGACTTGGGCCTATCTCAAATACTCTACTCAAGATACTGTATTTCAAATACTTTTGAAGTATCTTGGTATCTTGCGAATACTTTTGATCGATAGTATTTGATACTCTATATTAATTACATTTCTGAGTATCTTCTACTCATTATCTCAAATACATTTTTGACATTCCGCCATTTTCCGAGTTTTTCGGAATGAAGTGGAGTGGGCGTGGCACGAGCAAACGTGAACATTCTTTCGAGCAACCAAATCCTGTTGCTAGCTCCGATTAGCTACGGTGACTTTGACTGAGCTCCGTGAAAACATCGCTTTTGTTGCCGATTGTGACTCATATTTCAGCCCAAAGTTCGTACAATGAAGGTTTTCCCTCGCCTTCCCAAAGGCGCCTTTTGTTTCCTAGAGTTTACCCCAAACAATCCTCAAACAAAAGGGTGGTTTACGGAAGTAAAGATTGCCACACTGAGGCGCCACGCAGACCGGGAAACGACCTACGACAACAATGCAGACTTCGAATGTCAAGAAAATAACACATAGAAGAAAATGAGAAGTGGATACAAAAAAAGAGACATTTTTGTTTTGCTTTTTGTATATTTGAACCCGCTACGGCAAAACGTCGAGGTTTTCTTTTGTTTCTTTTTTTTGTCGTAAGTCCGTCACTTATTGTTCTTGCGAACACTGTCTGTAAGTGAACATTGATAAGAAGAGAACAGGACATGAAATGAACTACGAGCTGGATGACCTCTCAAAATGTCAACAAAGTGTCCCCAACGTTGAGCGCCTTTCTGGACGCAACCTACTCGAAGAAGGTGCGACCACTGCCGTGGCTATTATGTGGGTTCCCTTTGTTATCCATTCACTCATATCCGTATCCCAAGTTCGTTTATAGTGAACTCCCCATATAAGGAATATGGATTGTAGTTATACGATGCATCTAAGATGCGCCGCAGGACGTGATATTCAGCGATGTCACTATTGGCGAGGCGTTCTGACCTGTTTGTTGCCTCCACACCTCGGTGTTTACCCAACACAAGGCCTGTGCACATCCCACAATCCTTGTGGGCATGTTCATGTAATCTTTTTTAATAGAACGCGGAGCACAGTGTAATGTAAAAATACTAACAATTAGCGAAGTGACGTTAAGTGCCGGATCTCTCCCGAAAGCAGTCGTCAGAGGATGCGAGCTTGACCCACTTGAGCTTTTGTGCTGAGCTGGGCACCGTGCATGCTGAATTGTTCATGCAGGCCGGAGTGGTAACAAAAGAGCCCCTCCTCCCCCTCACCGGAGAACACGAACTCCAGCCGAACGCTGACTCCGCGTCCGGTTATGTCAGCCGAGCGCTGAGTCATTGTTATTCGTTGTCCCCATTCGTGTAGTTCTAAATTTAACCTCTTGGGGCACCACGGATTGATCTCCTCCCCAATAGCTAAAGCTACCTCTTTTTGTTGTCCCAGAAATGTTTTGTAACATGTATCAGTGATATAGCCAAGCGCGTTGGAGAGCGAGCAGGTGGCCGATT
>JAZHYW010011273.1:0-31999 GCA_037355805.1 Ixodes ricinus | reverse complement strand
GCTGCGTATTGCTTCTGGTACATCCGGGTGTGAACCTTCTGCTGCACGTCGAGATGGATGCGTTCACGTCCTTTATCACCAGTCAAGCTCCCACGTACCAAGACGTCATCAACTACCTCGATAGGATCGTGAGCTTCGGGGTGCTTCCAGGATCCAGTTAAATTACATGGGCTTCTGAAAACCACTATGCATGTCACTTGAAAAAACAATTGCGTACTGCACGATTCCAGTAATATCGCTCTAGTCTGTGACATACAAACCTACTGGCAGGGAATGCATGCGTATGCAATCTACTGACAACTGCAGTGTACAGAAGTAGCTGTCCCCCTACAAGAATAGAAAGCCACGTGGAACGATCTATTGTTATATTCGCACCAGAGTGCAGGCTATTGGTACATCCGGGTGTGAACCCTCTGCTGCACGTCGAGATGGATGCGTTCGCGTCCTTTATCACCAGTCAAGCTCCCACGTACCAAGACGTCATCAACTACCTCGATAGGAGCGCGAGCTTCGGGGTGCTTCCAGGATCCAGTTAAATTACATGCGCTTCTGACAACCACTATGCATGTCACTTGAAAAAACAATTGCGTACTGCACGATTCCAGTATTATCGCTCTAGTCTCGTGACATACAAACCAACTGGCAGGGAATGCATGCGTATGTAATCTACTGACAACTGCAGTGTACAGTAAGTAGTTGTCCCCTTACAAGAATAGAAAGCCACGTGGAACGATCTATTGTTATATTCTCACCGAGTGCAGGCTATTGGTGCATCCGGGTGTGAACCTTCTGCTGCACGTCGAGATGGATGCGTTCGCGTCCTTTATCACCAGTCAAGCTCCCACGTACCAAGACGTCATCAACTACCTCGATAGGATCGTGAGCTTCGGGGTGCTTCCAGGATCCAGTTAAATTACACTGGGCTACTGAAACCACTATGCATGGTCACTTGAAAAAACAATTGCGTACGTGCACGATTCCAGTATTATCGCTCTAGTCTTGTGACATACAAACCTACTGGCAGGGAATGCATGCGTATGTAATCTACTGACAACTGCAGTGTACAGTAAGTAGTTGTCCCCTTACAAGAATAGAAAGCCACGTGGAACGATCTATTGTTATATTCTCACCGAGTGCAGGCTATTGGTGCATCCGGGTGTGAACCCTCTGCTGCACGTCGAGATGGATGCGTTCGCGTCCTTTATCGCTAGTCAAGCTCCCACGTACCAATACGTCATCAACTACCTCGATAGGATCGTGAGCTTCGGAGTGCTTCCAGGATCCAGTTAAATTACATGGGCTTCTGAAAACCACTATGCATGTCACTTGAAAAAACAATTGCGTACTGCACGATTCCAGTATTATCGCTCTAGTCTGTGACATACAAACCTACTGGCAGGGAATGCATGCGTATGCAATCTACTGACAACTGCAGTGTACAGTAAGTAGCTGTCCCCCTACAAGAATAGAAAGCCACGTGGAACGATCTATTGTTATATTCTGCACCGAGTGCAGGCTATTGGTACATCCGGGTGTGAACCTTCTGCTGCACGTCGAGATGGATGCGTTCGCGTCCTTTATCACCAGTCAAGCTCCCACGTACCAAGACGTCATCAACTACCTCGATAGAATCGCGAGCTTCGGAGTGCTTCCAGGATCCAGTTAAATTACATGGGCTTCTGAAAACCTCTATGCATGTCACAAGCAAAAAACAATTGCGTACTGCGCGATTCCAGTATTATCGCTCTAGTCTGTGACATACAAACCAACTGGCAGGGAATGCATGCGTATGTAATCTACTGACAACTGCAGTGTACAGTAAGTAGTTGTCCCCCTACAAGAATAGAAAGCCACGTGGAACGATCTATTGTTATATTCGCACCGAGTGCAGGCTATTGGTACATCCGGGTGTGAACCCTCTGCTGCACGTCGAGATGGATGCGTTCGCGTCCTTTATCACTGAGTCAAGCTCCCACGTACCAAGACGTCATCAACTGCCTCGATAGGAGCGCGAGCTTCGGAGTGCTTCCAGGATCCAGTTAAATTACATGCGCTTCTGACAACCACTATGCAGGTCACATGCAAAAAACAATTGCGTACTGCGCGATTCCAGTATTATCGCTCTAGTCTGTGACATACAAACCTACTGGCAGGGAATGCATGCGTATGTAATCTACTGACAACTGCAGTGTACAGTAAGTAGTTGTCCCCTTACAAGAATAGAAAGCCACGTGGAATGATCTTTTGTTATATTCTCACCGAGTGCAGGCTATTGAAACACCCGGGTGTGAACCCTCTGCTGCACGTCGAGATGGATGCGTTCGCGTCCTTTATCGCTAGTCAAGCTCCCACGTACCAATACGTCATCAACTACCTCGATAGGATCGTGAGCTTCGGAGTGCTTCCAGGATCCAGTTAAATTACATGGGCTTCTGAAAACCACTATGCATGTCACATGCAAAAAACAATTGCGTACTGCGCGATTCCAGTATTATCGCTCTAGTCTGTGACATACAAACCTACTGGCAGGGAATGCATGCGTATGTAATCTACTGACAACTGCAGTGTACAGTAAGTAGTTGTCCCCTCTACAAGAATAGAAAGCCACGTGGAACGATCTATTGTTATATTCGCACCGAGTGCAGGCTATTGGTACATCCGGGTGTGAACCCTCCGCTGCACGTCGAGATGGATGCGTTCGCGTCCTTTATCACTAGTCAAGCTCCCACGTACCAAGACGTCATCAACTACCTCGATAGGAGCGCGAGCTTCGGAGTGCTTCCAGGATCCAGTTAAATTACATGGGCTTCTGACAACGAGTATGCAGGTCACATGCAAAAAACAATTGCGTACTGCGCGATTCCAGTATTATCGCTCTAGTCTGTGACATACAAACCTACTGGCAGGGAATGCATGCGTATGTAATCTACTGACAACTGCAGTGTACAGTAAGTAGCTGTCCCCCTACAAGAATAGAAAGCCACGTGGAACGATCTATTGTTATATTCTCACCGAGTGCAGGCTATTGGTACATCCGGGTGTGAAACCCTCTGCTGCACGTCGAGATGGATGCGTTCGCGTCCTTTATCACTAGTCAAGCTCCCACGTACCAAGACGTCATCAACTACCTCGATAGGAGCGCGAGCTTCGGAGTGCTTCCAGGATCCAGTTAAATTACATGGGCTTCTGACAACCAGTATGCAGGTCACATGCAAAAAACAATTGCGTACTGCGCGATTCCAGTATTATCGCTCTAGTCTGTGACATACAAACCTACTGGCAGGGAATGCATGCGTATGTAATCTACTGACAACTGCAGTGTACAGTAAGTAGTTGTCCCCCTACAAGAATAGAAAGCCACGTGGAACGATCTTTTGTTATATTCTCACCGAGTGCAGGCTATTGGTACATCCGGGTGTGAACCTTCTGCTGCACGTCGAGATGGATGCGTTCGCGTCCTTTATCACCAGTCAAGCTCCCACGTACCAAGACGTCATCAACTACCTCGATAGGATCGTGAGCTTCGGAGTGCTTCCAGGATCCAGTTAAATTACATGGGCTTCTGAAAACCACTATGCATGTCACATGCAAAAAAACAATTGCGTACTGCGCGATTCCAGTATTATCGCTCTAGTCTGTGACATACAAACCTACTGGCAGGGAATGCATGCGTATGTAATCTACTGACAACTGCAGTGTACAGTAAGTAGCTGTCCCCTACAAGAATAGAAAGCCACGTGGAACGATCTATTGTTATATTCTCACCGAGTGCAGGCTATTGGTACATCCGGGTGTGAACCTTCTGCTGCACGTCGAGATGGATGCGTTCGCGTCCTTTATCACCAGTCAAGCTCCCACGTACCAAGACGTCATCAACTACCTCGATAGGATCTGCGAGCTTCGGAGTGCTTCCAGGATCCAGTTAAATTACATGGGCTTCTGAAAACCACTATGCATGTCACATGCAAAAAACAATTGCTGTACTGCGTGATTCCAGTATTATCGCTCTAGTCTGTGACATACAAACCTACTGGCAGGGAATGCATGCGTATGTAAACTAGTGAGAACTGCAGTGTACAGCAAGTAGTTGTCTGTTCCAAAGATAAACGAACAAAAATTAAAAAAGGTCAAATTCACGAAACTGTTTTGCATTTACTCATCAATCGTCGGGTCTAGCAACCCCAATGAGCCCGTGCACTTATAGGCCCGTAAGGTGTAGAATTTTCTTTTTTTTTTTTTTTAAAAGAAGATTTTTATATATCATTTTTAGTGGGAAATTACGCTTGTGCAAACTGCTGATTCCTTGAACCAACAGCTCCCGAAGCTCCTTTCAAAAATTTAAATATTGACTCTGCGCATAGCCAGTTGCAGCTGGCGGCCGGTCATGTGTTTACAATGCGAGTCTCCGTACGCAGCACATCTATAGATCAAAACGGGCAGGGATGAGGACTGAACTAGAAATTCTTGGGATCTGAAGCGCGGCTTCCATAGACGTCCCCCAATTGCGCTGCACTCGAACACCCGGACACTGCATCCCTATTATATTTTTCTAAATTGTCTGACCTATGTCATCGAAACATTCGAAACATTTCAACTGGCAATAACAAATAACCGTTTGGCGTCGTACAGTCAACACCTTTAATCGATGGGTACAGAGCTGCGCATCGGCACTCGGCGAACTAACCATCATGCCTTCCATAAAAGGAATTAGATTATTTTTGTCTGCTTTATGTTTCTCTGTCGGTCCGTCAACGTCGGCTTCAGTGGCACATTTTAGTATGACGAAAATACGGCGTGCAGCCTCCAGGAACGCGGATTAAAAATACACACAAGCCTGTATATTTAACGAGACAAATTATTCTAGCACGTGACAGGCGAGACGGAGTGACCAACGTGCCTGGATGTCCAACGAGATGAAAGATCCAATCGAGACGGAATGTGCAATGAGCTCGAATGTCCATCGAGACGAAAGATCCAACCGAGACAGAATGTCCAACGAGCCTGAATGTCCAACGAGACGAAAGGTCCAAGCGAGACGGAATGTCCAACGCTACCGAATGCCCAACGTGCCTGAATATCCATTATTGGATCTTCCGTCTTGTTGGACCATTCCGTCCTCGTGATCTTGAACAAGCAGCACGGATTACAAGTCCCAATAGTGTTGTTCTTCAAAGTTAATATAGTTTCAAATGTGATCTGACAGGTTCAGAGGCTTCACCAGCAACACTGGATATGTCACGTCAGATGTAATATTGAACAATTGGCGGCGTGCGCTAACTGAGGGGGCGCCTTCTCTATCTATCATCATCATCGTTAGTGACGTCACGGGCAGGGCAGACCTTGGACCCTTCGGCTCGTCAGCTTGCTTCATGGGATGTTTGAGCTAACCAGCGGCAAAGCCGGTTTCACGATATGTGTCTTTTGGGTCAAGTAATATTTTTTAATAGCAGATTTTACCAAAGCTTAAAAACGTGGCACGCATAGTGTGTTAACAAACACCTTTAGCGCTGAGGCGTCGAACCACTGGGATGGTGGTGCCCCAAAAGCTGTGTAATAAAAATAGAATATCCAGCACTTTAACCCACGGCAGCATCTACCACGGGAAACAGGGTGTGCTTTCTATTATGATTCGGATTATATAAAAGTGAGAAAAGAATTTCGTATAAAATTGAAAAAGGAACGCGACGTTCGAGATCCTCTCGCGTGTAGTGGTAAACACTTCAGTGAATTCGACGCCGTGTATCCTGTTTGTTTCGATGTGTTCTCTAAGTGCTCGTCTGTTATTAGTTCCAAGTTGATTCTCTTTTGAATTATGTAAATCAGTAAACGAAGATATCCTTAAAATAGCTGGCAGGAAGAAGCGGTGGCTTGCTTCCGGAGTCGTTTTAACTAAATCCTTGCTAATTCTGCCCGCTCCGCGCAAAAGGTGCGAGACACCGTCGCGATCGAAGTCTGTTGAAGCTTGTAAGTCGGTGACACTTCAGCGTCCCAAAGAAATGATGTATAAACGTGATAACAAATTACTACCGTTTCTATGTTGTAATTTTGCGTACCTAAGAGTTGAGAATAATGCGTGATGAGCTTCCCAGCTAGTGATATTAAATTTGTATGCTATTTTTGGTAAAACTTCGATAGAACAAAATTAATCAAACATCTGAATTCGCCGGGCTATGCCACTGTTAAAGAAGATTTCATAATCAAAGTGGCTGTCGTATACAATGCGTATACATTATTTTGAACCAATTCAATGGTTAGAGACTGTGTACGTGTTAAGGAATTCCAAACCACCGAGGCAAATTGAAGCGATGGACAAACTAAGGCACAAAATAAACGAATTATGCAACCAAGGTGTCGGAACTTTTGAGTTATGCGAGATATGATACCGAGAGTTTCATCGCACGGCCTATAATAAAAGACACATGAGCATCGAATGACAAGGCGCCATCGAGGAACACGGAAATGTTTCACTATGCAGTCACGCGTACGATCGGAGTTGCTCCCCAAAGAGCAAGTGAAATGCGTAACGGCATGTCGTGCGCACAGGAGAGAGATCCAAACTTTTGGTAGGATTTAGGAGCAATCTATTCGCCAAAGACTATTGCAGCATCGTATTGAACTCGCGCTGAAGAGCAGCGCAACCAAGGGGAGTATCGACGCGTATAAGAATCCTAAGAACATCCGCAAACTGAATAAAATGTGATATTTCTTTCTTTGATGTACGTTCTTGACATTAGGAAGTTTTAGGGAACCGGATGCGCAAAAGGGGTTCCCTAAACCTCCCTATGAGGCAGTTTTTCGTAGACGGTTTCGCTGTCCCGTCAACGCTCTCCGCAACCCGCTACGGTACTCGGAACTCTACAGTTGAGGTCATCGGCGCGCAGGTGCAGTAGCCCAGCCTCTTCGTTGCGGAGAGCTTAGCGGAGAGGAGACGCGGTCTGCGGTAAGCTAAACAGGAAATGAAGAAAGAGCAGTTCTCTGAATCCTCAGTAAGGTCGGAGCGATAGCTGCGCCACCTCATCGGACCCTTACGGCAGCGCTCACACGCTCATACCGTCCTACAAAATACAGTGCGCAGACACTAGGGAGTTTGGAACCGTTTTTGCGCATCCGTTGCGGTACGGTGGGCCCACCGGTACGTAACTGCGTATGCGCTACCGCAGAAGACTGTCATATGCGCAGTTCGTACCGAAGCGCCCATGGTACCTTATCAAATGTGCAAAAACGGTTTCTTAAAACTCCATATTGTCTGCGGAGATGTTCCAAGCATTCGTGTTTGTATCAGGCAAACATGCTTTGAATACGTTTGGTGCGTGTCCCCAGATAATTCTGTCCTCATGTCGGAAGCGAGCACTGGGATCTTTGTATAATGTATGTGCACCTTGACTGCTGCCTAATGAATCATTGTGTATCTTGTACAGGCGTGCCTTCCACCTTATACCGGCAGGAATCATCGCCAATCAGTCTGCTCGG
Organism: Ixodes ricinus; assembly: GCA_037355805.1. NCBI lineage: Eukaryota > Metazoa > Arthropoda > Arachnida > Ixodida > Ixodidae > Ixodes > Ixodes ricinus. The sequence continues at coordinate 24,529 of JAZHYW010011273.1, read as the reverse complement.
AGGCGACACACTTATAACAATACAACCATCTAAAGAGGCGATGTGACGTAGTTTAGTCAAGTGTCATCAGCGACATTGCGGCGTCGTGTGACACCGTTATGTCACGTGACAGCGTGCACGTCGCGTCACGTCTGACGTCGCGGTTCACCGTTACCAGCGTTACTAGATTAGCTCAGTTGTAGGAAATCCCATGGAGGGCGGTACCCTCTTCTATTCACTTCGGTCCACCTCCCGTCGTTCGAAGCGCCATCTAGATTTTCGTTTCAAACTGCGCGTTCCATACAGTACGGCGAAACACCGTCTGGACGATGCGCTTCGAAACGTGCGTATTCCATAAAATTTGCTTCAGTTACCGTAGCAGCGCTCGGCGTGTCGAAAGACGGCAGGCGAGTTCGTGGGGGCAGAACGGGGGTACTGGTCATGCAAGCAGCTCCTATGAGCAGTTCCGTAACGGAGCTAATCTAATAACGTCGACCGTGACGTCTATTGGAATCGTGGTGTCAAGTGACATCATAACGTCACATGACGAAACGTGATATTGTGTGGTCACACATGACATCGCGACGTTACGTACGTGACCTTGTCACCTCATAATTCCACGTGACGTGACATCAAGATGTTACGATTTGAGCTGACGGTATCAATGTGGACGTCCTACGCCCCTCGTCATTTCGAGCCGGGGGAAAGCGCCCATGACAGCTATCGCTGCAAAACGAGTACGCTCCACGCTGTCCCAGCTGAAAACATCTGCGGTGATCGTGAGTTCCGGAGATTTTGTTCGTGTTGCGCCTACACACGCTCGTTACCGGCTGCGTTGTGACAGTGCTCTGTCGGTGTCGTTGACCCGTGTTGAAACAGTGATTCAGTGAAGCGGGGCGCTAATTACGTAGTTGGGTCGATCTCGGCACCCAAAATCTCCAACTGCTCGGTAAATTCGTAAACGTTATTTCTGCTCTCGGTTGGCGTAGTGCCATGGCACAGCTCGCTGAGGCCACGTTTCGTCTGATTCTCGTTCTGGTGGTCGTCGAAGGATTTCGGCACAAGTATGGCGATTTCCGGAGGTGAGTAGACGTCTCATGGCATATTTGAATTCTGGAGATCGAGCCTTCTGACTTGGGATCGGAAGGCACATTGGAGAGTATAACGGCGGAGCAGGTTGGCACAATCCTGAGTGTCCTGTAATGTTATATTGTACAGCTGGCATGCGTTCCACCAATGTTAACTATAGTCACTGACGGATGAGAACCGCAGGGAGTTTTTTTTCACTTGTCCCGCCTGCAGCGCGAGCTTCCTCTACGATGACACTTTGGCTTCTTGTGATATTCGAGCTTGCACGAGCAGCCAATGCACGGCCACAGCTCCTCTACACCCACAAGGCGTCGAGTTCGATAACGAGGCCATAGAGCGCACGGTCGCAGATTTGGAGCGCGAGGATCTGGTAGCACAGAGCATTACATTTCTCGGGAAACCTGGACGCCAGCCCGCAGCTTTTGCAGCGGCGAGGACCCGAAACCCGCTTGTTCGCTCGGGAGAAGGTGTGTTTCGGCGTCTCGCCAGCAGCGGGGCACCAGTCACGTGGCTCTCCTCTCAAGCGTTGTTTGCCGCTCCACCTTTTCCATTTCGGCGGCCGCTTCTCGTGGTGATCTGCCAGGCTTTGGCAGTATAGGAGGCGCCACGGCAGGAAAAGGCAATGATCGCCCTGCAGCAACGCGGGCATCCGGGAGAGCGCCTTGCCATTGTCATCCGGCCCCTACCTAGGTGTATTAAATTCTGCTACCTGGGCAGCCACGGTAGTTAAGTCTGGTGTTTGAATGCTAGCTCAGTTTGTGCCAGGACCTCGCCTTGTAGCCGGAAAGTTTTCAAGCTGCAAGGTGCTCGAGCTCGTAGTTTTTTCCGTGTAAGGTGGGGCGAAGTATACGAGAGCATCGCGGAGCGGATGGGAGTAAGTAGTATAGCTTCGCAGAAAACATGATGCCTGGAAACCGTGTTGCGCAGGAGAAAGAAAAATTGATTCGAGAAAAAAGTTTACGAGGTATGAATATATTTTCTGCTCTACTTTTTTGCGTAGAATACCGGCTAGCGATATGGACGGCAATTGAGAGAACAATGTACATCGCCAGCTTCGTGCTATGTGGTACCACTGTTCGATTTCTATTCGTCGTGTAAATATCCATGATTAAGAAATTGTTGAATAATTTAGCGAAAATTAAGAAACATTCTGCAGTATCCCTTAAGAGCTTGGGATTAATAGTGTCGCGGCTCCCGCTGAACAAGTCTAATTTAAATTATTAATCTTGCTAACAGATTCAAAAACATTAATTGCAGGTGATAGGGTGCATAAGTATGAATTCACTATAAGAGTGGTAAAGGAAATAAACCAAAGGTTTGAAAACGAGTCGAAAAGTTTGGGATTCAAAACCGGCGTGCAAACAATAAAGACACCGGGTCTTCGCAAGTGTGTGAACGAAGATAGTATGGGCTTGTTATTGTGAGTGACAAGGTTCCAGAACTATGTTGAATATTTGCTAAGGCAGATGATAATGTTTAAAAAAATTGTAGCCTTAGCTTCTGTAATAGTAGTTTTAACATTATCAGCGGCGTCATGATAATCAGACCATTTATCGGCGACATGTAAAATTGAAGTCTTCGTTTTCTGTTTTATCTTTCTTTTTCTGTTAAGAATATTTTTATTATATTAGTAAAGCTCAGCAACTGCGGAAAAAAACGATATATTTGGTCAGTGGATATAGGCATTTGTGATGTGCTCAATCTCGTGTATTTTACTTTCCAATTTTCCTCAGTAAAGGTTCCGAGTAGTTAGGTAAGTAGTCATCGGCGTCGTTCAGTTGGAACCATGCCGATGAGCCCTTACACCCCGGATAATGTGAGCTGAAACACTAGATCTGAACTCTTCCTGCGTACCAGTTCCCCAAATACCACTACCTCTAAAATTAAAGAATTTCACGGTTACAATGGAAGCTTAGCGTTTCAATTTATACTTGAATGACCTTTACCAAAGCAGTAGGTATTCGAACAAGAGTGGAAGTATCATAATTTAAACAATGAAAAAGATTAGAGAAATAACGGACAGAACGGTACAAAATCTCAAGCGAAGAATTTATTCGCAAGGGGTAGCAACAATCTGTGTCCTTTCACAAAGACAGAATCGTGTCTATTATTTTATTTCCTTGCTTATCTCAAGTTTGTAGATTATGATGTTTCCTAATTAGCTCGCCTGAATACTTGTGCTCTTTGAAAACAATGACTGGGCTAATTTCAGCTCATTAGATCCACAGTAAAATGCATTTTTCGGCGTGCATTTCGCGCCACTGTCCTTTTATGTCAGCAGATTAAGCAGGAATGACCTCAGCATGGTGCAATAACATCACGTGCATGCAGGCCATATATATCTAGACGTTGTGAAATGCACCAGTGCTGATTTCAAGTATATCACTGAAGAAAATCGTAGACTCGCTAACGGGTTAAATATTTCTCATGGGTCGATACCAGACTTGAGTAATCCGTGCAAGTAACGGATTACTTATAATCTGTTACTTTTTCAAAGTAAGTTTTGTAATTGCCGCGTTACGTTTTTTCGAAAGTAATCTGCATTGTAATTTCGTTACACAATATTGATAACAGTTGATAGTTGAGCGTGTTGGTACATACGTGTATGGTGGACGAACACGAACCGGGGAAGATATATGAGATTGAACCAGAGAGAAAAAGGCCGCTGACTACTGACGATTATATTTAGTGGGAACTTCTTTTTCCTTGCGTGTTTCGAGACACCAACAAAGTTACTACATATTAAAACCTATTATACTAATATAATAATGCATGTGTGTGTTAACAAAATTTTCACATTACCCAACCCTAAACTAATCTTTGTAAATTTACCCGCCACAACTCATGCTGCCATTTCCTGGACCGTGACAGCACACGTAGATATTGTCTCTCCTTTTTGTGAATAGTGAGTGGATGGGGTGCTGGCGCACCCGCTCGCGTGCTCTTCGATAGCCAAGCGCCTCGGAGCAACTCGCGCGCTGAGGATTGTTATTAGTGGCTATGATGGTGATGTCCTTGAACGCGGCACTGCAGTGGCAAGTCCTGCAATGGACTGCAGATGCCCTGCCCGGCGTTCCTGCAAGGGGATGCTGCGTGCTCGCGAGGCTCTGTCGTTAAATGCGCGCGGCCCCGTCAGCCCGATGTAGCACTTCCGCGCACGAAGAGAGAGATGGCTGTAAACCACTCCTGTATCATGCATGGTACATATTGTGTTCGCGATCGGCAATGTGTCGCACGTTTTTTCTTTGCCTGTTCTGTTTGTTAACTCGAATCTGCACATGGAGTACGCTTTGATTAGGCGCTGGAGCCGCACTGCTTGGATCTCATTCCTCGCGGCGATCTTTTTCAATTTGTGTTGTCCGTGAGCGTGTGGTAGCACAGCGATCTTCCGTCGGGTTCCCTCGTTTTCTTTTTTGCTCGACTTTTCACTCATCAAGGATTCTGCCAGATGGTCTCACAAACGGGTGCCAAGATACTTGGTGGGTATCCCAGATTCTGTAATCGTGACATCTGTTTTTCAAGCTCTGCTCCTATCTGGTGTTTACATGATTTGTTTTTAAGGCAGACACTAACGCCGTGCTGGCTGATACCTCGCTTAATAGTTCTTGAGTGGCCAGAGGGTAAACGGCAGAGAACCCTTTGCTGGCCGGGGTTCATACCTCCAGCAAACGTGCCCATGATGGAAAGACAAGCGCGAGGTCTAGGAATTTGATGGCCCCACTGTCCACAGGTGGTTCATGTGAACACAATTCTGGAGACTAACTTCTTGAAACACTTGCAGAGTAGTATCCTTGCATTCTTCACTCTGGTCATCACCTTCTGTGGCACAAAGTACTAAAATCATCACACCATCGGGAAGATGGCTGTGACCCCTTGTATCTGTCAGATTACTTGCGATGATCTTTCCGCATGCCCCCCAGGAATAAAGTCACCTGAATTGCAGCGCCCAGGACCCTACTCATACCTCACTCTTTTGTACATATTGTTGATCTTGAAAGTCTACTACAGTGGAAGTCAAATATATACCCTATGGATTTCAAAAGGTGCTCACACTTAGTCCAGCAGTGATTCTGAAACGCCGTAGAGCTCTGTACTCCTCGATGGTGGTTCGGAGGGTACCATGAGTCTACTGTGTGGGATTGATAGCCACATCTCTCTTGGATATCGATGGAAAATCCAGATGTGACGCTTTCTCCATTCTTCCCTAAGATATTCAATTAAATGTTCCGAATTCATATCCAATTCTGTACGGATCGTCAGTTCTATCAAGGACAACGTTCCTTGATAGAATCTATCAACATTCCTGGCGAAACAGTTGTCATGATAAAAGTCAGAACTGATCGTAGAATTAAGGGTGGAGACGACCTAATTGAATATCAAATGGAGAAAACGTCCCCATCTAGACCTCCATCGATATCAAATGTATTACTCAATCCTGATATATAGTCTCCAGACTTCATAAATCGAATTTCTGACATTTCAGAGATATGACTAAATGTGAGCACCTTTTTAACTGTGGGTATACTCATTGACTTCCTGCTCGAATCAACAACAAGAGTGGAGTATAATATAGGGTCTCGGTATACTATTATGTGATTCCTGAGGACATGCGAAGATCGTCGCAAGTAATCTGACTTCACGAAGCAACCGTCTTCCGATGGTGATTCTGCTTGTGCTGCAGGCATCTGGATACCGCTCTGGGGTGAATAATGATGTTCGCACGAATCACTGTGGACCGTCATCAGATTCTGGACCTCATGGCAACAGAGCACGTTTGCGGGGTATGGCCCGGTCAGCAGGGTTTCTGCGTTTACCTCTGTCCAGAACTGATAGCGGGTAATCGCTGGCGCATCTGCCTTGGAAACAGATCGTAGGCACCGGGCTGAAAACGAGATGTCGCGATACAGATGGGATGCCACCAATCTATCTTGTGCCGTTTGTGGGCAATCTGCGAAACGCGAGAATGAAAGTCGAGCAAAAAGGCAGAGACTGTGGAAAAGATCTGTGCTGCCGCTGAATTCGCGGATAACATTTACAAAGGTCTGCGAATGAATCCAAAATAGTATCGCGCCTATATAGCTCTGCTGAACGAGTGAACTACTGGGAGCAGGCAACGACATTACAGAACTGTATGGCTACCATGCATGACGGAGTGGTTGGCATTCCTTTCATGCGGGAGACATCTGAGACCGCTGCATTAATGACAGGCCAGGCACTGCATCCGCAGGAACGTCGGCGAAAGACCTTCGACGCAGAGACCACTCTGTCTCAGGACATCATCGCAGCACTAACAATCTCGTAGCATGACTATATCGAAGAGCACGCAATGCGTCAGCTTATCCATCTGCAAAGGAGAGACAATATCTGGTGCGTCACAACTCGGCGGCATGAAAGCAATGACGGCAAACTAAGATTGGATTTAGGTGAAATATCGAGGAGCTGTTAACACACACATGCATTAATATATTAGTATAATAGGTTTTAATATGTAGTAATTTTTTTTGGTGCTCTAAGAAACACGCAAGGAAAAAGTTCCCGCTAAATAATCGTTGAGTGGTCAGCTGCATTTTCTCTCCTGTCCCAATTTCTCTATATATCTTCCCCTGGTTCAAGAAACTGTCCAACCTCTCAAGTAATCGATAACCAGGTTGCTTTAAATATCACTGCTTCTTAAAAATGTGAGGCATAATACAGTAGCTGGCTGCAGTACCAGGCGTTACCTGCAGCCTTTGCCTAAAGGAGAGCAAGTTCAAATATATAGAAAACATCAGGAGGGAAGGAATAGTCAAAAAGAAAACACGTTTCTTTTTTTTTATGACCGGTCACTAGAACCGTTGGAGAAAAACGGACAAAGGCATGTACAAATATACAGAAGACAAAGGTCAGTAAGACAACTTGCTCGGATGGGCTCTCCGTCACCTTCCATCGTGCTTTTTCTTCTTCTCCTGGCAGGAGAAGAGCTCTTCATGTGTATTTGATTTTGGCATCTTTACACCGACTTCACCCATACCAACTTCATCGACGTCTCCCGCCACCTGCACATACATCAAACGCGGCTCCGTGCCCCCTCCATTCGCGGGTTCACTACTCGCCTTACAGACGATGTAGCCTCGCGCGAGGGGTCGAATTCTCTTTGTCTTTGATGTGCGCTAGCTGTATTCTAGCGAAGGATGTCGCTGACCAGCCGAGGTTGGAGTTCGACCAGGTTCGATTTTTTCGAACTTGTTGTGAAAAGTTCGACAAAGGTTCGACTCAGGTTCGACTGCTATGCGCAGGCGCGACAGGCTGGCCAGTTGGCTTCGGATTGGATGGTGAGGGCTAATGGATGAGCTAAGGGCAGCTCTGATTGGTTATTTCCAGTTAATACAGTACAAAAATTAAGTTATGGTCTTCTTCAGTGATTACAATTCGGTTATTAGAATTGCAATTGTTCATAAAATAAAATAACCCTTTGCATAAAAAACAATTCTCCAAACCTAGACATGCGCGTATCAAGGTCTGGCCGCACTGTCCACATGAGTCGAACCGGTCAGATTCTGGTTCAAAATTCGAAAGGTTCGTCGAACTAGTTCCGAGCTTGTCGAACCCCGAAAGTTCGACCTCTAAATCCAGCTTCGACAAACGTTCGCTCACCCCTAATTCTAGCATGACCTTGAGGCACGGCTGAAAAGCACCAGGCGCGAGGCTAAGAGCACCGTCTTCGAGGGTACGGACGATGCTTCTTTTGGTTTACTTGTTGGGCATGGTGGTCGAGTCTACTCCTCACTTTAGTCAACTGCCAACATAAAGACGGGGGGGGGGGTTAGGTCATTTAAAGGGGTCATAAAACCATTTCCAAATTTTTCCTGTTAAGCTTTCCTCCTCAACTCATAAATCGCACAGTGTTCCAAACAGTTCAAGAAGACGGAAAGGGGGAGTACCCTCTTGCTCGGACTGTCGTTTGTGTACCCGGACACAGCCATTCTCCCCCTAGAAGATTAGCCCGTCGCTCAAAATTCAGACAAAAGTTGCTTTCCCTTCCCAGTTCACCCCGAAGCTGGCAGTGCTGTGGAAGCTACGTGCTCGTTGGGCCAGTCACATTTCTGCCACGTGATCACGCTCTCTCGCGCATACGCACGCGCAGAGAATGGGGTCAGGTGATGTGTAGTGTTTGTATTCCGATAAACAAATAGCTGGATCATCGCTACGTGTCTATGCTAGGGCGCCGCCCCCTTTGATAGCTGGATCATTGCCACGTGTCTGTGCTAGGGGCGCCGTTCCCTTCATCCTGCTTCTATCTTGATATAAGCGATTTATGGCTTTCTGTGCAGGGTGCTTGACCAGCGATACGCGCGGTCTGACGGTCGGCTGACAATAAACCCATGTTATTGTGACTACTCGGCTGGCATGCCCCCTTCAAAGACACAACAACTTCTTGGCGACGAGGATGGTGACGCAGACTGATGACCACTTCCACGGGGACCGTAAAGACGGAACCTCAACCAAGCGTGCAAGAAGGACCACGGAGTATCGACTCAGAAGCATCCAGGATGGCTACGATTGGGCAAGTGGAACCTTTCGATGAATCTCGGTCAGGTTGGGAGCCATACGAAGAAAGGATTACGCATTTCTGCGAGTGAATAAGATTCCAGACGCCAACAAAGTAGACGCCTTCCTAAGTAACGTGGGTCCTAAGACGTACAAGTTGTTGAAGAGTTTAACCGCCCCGAGCACGCCGGCCAGTCAGCCTTTGGTAGAGCTACAACAAGCATCACGGAAGCATCTTTCGCCCAGGCCATCAGTTATCGCGGAAAGAGCAAAGTTTCGCCGGAAAACGCAACAAGAAACCGAGAGCATCGAGGAGTTCATGGCGGGCCTCAGGCGATCGGTAGAAACATGCAACTTCTGTGCGAACCTAGAAGAAACGCTGAGAGACAGATTCGGATGTGGGTTGGCCCGGACGGAAATCCAGAGGAGGCTTTTGTTGAGGATGCGTCTCTGACGTTCAAAAAAGTGCAGTAAAGATCGTATTATCAGTAAAGGCGGCATCCAAGAACGTGACGGAGTGCCGACCTAGCAGGGCAGCCCAGGACGAATTCCACAAGTTTCTGCAGGGCGAGGCCTGGCGCGAGACGGCTCGCTGTGCACGCGATGCGGCTTGCGTCATCACAACCATGCTTGCCGATTCCGAACAGTGACGTGTTTTAAATGCCACCGAGTGGGGCATGTTCACAAAGTGCGCCACTCGCAACCGACGTCTAGTTCCCAGTCTCCAAAAGCGTCCCGACAAAACACACCGCGAACAGACCCCCGGAGGCAAAACTTCGGCGTGTTCCAAACCGAGGAAGGACGTCGAGCCACTGCTTCAGGCAACGCTAGAGAAACCGCATTTTGGACCGACTTACTTTGATGCATGTTCAGGGAGTGCCGCTTAAAATGGAACTGGACACTGGAGCAGCAGTATCGGTGATGCCGCACCGGCTGTTTCGGTCGTGCTTTCCCAGATGAAGTTACGGCCAGTTTCGGTGTTACTTCGTACGTACACAGGGGAGTGCGTGCTCCCAAAGGGGTGGCGACGGTAACCATGGAGCATCAGCACCAGTCTTACCAGTTACCTCTGCACGTGCTCTACCAGGAGGACCCGGCTCTCATAGAAAGAGACTGGCAGTATCAGCTTCGGCTCAACTGGACGAGCCTCAATCACGTGGATACAGAAGGCCACCGGGCCTTAGGACAAGTCTTGGACCGACATCGCCAGTTGTTCAACGATGGACTGGGCGAGATTCAAGGTAAGCAAGCTCACCTATCTCAAGCCTGAACTACACCCGAAGTTCTTTAAAGCATTCCGTACGCGCTGAAAGACGCAATAGAGAAAGGACTGGAAAAGTTGGTTGGTCTGGGGGTGATTGAGCCAATTCCGAGCAGTCGCTTTGCCTCACCAATTGTACCGGTGATAAAGAAAGATGGCAGCGTACGCATCTGCGGGATTATAAAGCATCGTTGAACCCCTGCTTAAACATTGATAACTATCCCATGCCAAGATTGAAGAAATCTTTGCCACTCTCTCGGAAGGACGAAGTGTTCTCCAAGACCGACCATACCAGCAAGTGGCAATGGACCAGGTTTCCAGCGAGTACTCTCACCCTCAGTACGCACAAAGGACTGTTCGCAGTAAATGGCCTAGTATTCGGGGTTGCGTTGGCACCCACAATTTTTCAAAAGGTGATGGACAACATGTTAAAGGGACTGAAAGGGGTAATCTGATACCTAGATGACATTCTCGTCATGGGGCAGAACGAAAGAGAATACCTTGAGAAGCTAGATTCGCTACTAACACGGCTGCATGAAAGGGAGTGCGAATTAAGACAAAAAAGTGTGAATTTTTGAAACCGGAATTGCAGTTTCTGGGTAACGTGATCAGTAAGCGTGGAATATCGGCAACGGCAGAGAAGGTGAAGGCCGTGCCAGAAGTCCCCGTCCCAGTCGATAAAAAGGAGCTGAGAACGTTTACGCGCATGGTAACATACTACGGAAAATTTCTGCCGGAGTTATCAACAGTAATATTCCCATTGAATCAGCTGCTCTGCAAGAATGTGCCGTGGGACTGGAGTGAACAGTGCAATCTGGCGTTTACAAAAGTGAAAGAATTGCTTGTAAACGCGCTGGTGTTGGCACATAATGATCCGGAAGTCCAGCTCGAGGTATCGAGGTAGTGTGTGATGCTTTATCATATGGGCTGGGTGCCGTCTTAGCGAAAGTGGAAAAAGATGGGTCCAGACGACCAATCGTCTTTGCATCGCGCACGCTATCACCAAGGAACGGAACTACAGCCAGTTGGAGTGAGGAGCGCTAGCCTCAATTTTCGGAATCAAAGTTCCATTACTAGATGCATGGCAGACAGTTAGCCTTGGTTACTGATCACAAGCCTTTACAGATGATTCTCTGTCCAAAGACAGGGATACCAAGCATTGCCGCAGCTCGTTTGCAAAGGTCATTTGCGCTATCGGCCACCCGTTATAATCTGGTTTACCGTCCACGTGACAGCAATGTACAAGCAGAAAACAAACAAATTAGTCGTTAGTTGTTTATGCAGCCCAGGAGTTTAGTCTGCCAGAACATGGCGACATTGTTACCCACTGTAGATGAGAAATTTAGCCAGTGCGGTACAACCGCTTAGCCTGGGGTCTTTAACGTGCACCACGCAGTAGTGATACACGACCGCACGCCGGTACGATGCTCATCCAGATCGAAACGCGCAGGGGTAGGGATTGAATCCAGGATCCCTGGGTTCTGCAGCGCGAGCTTTCGCTCCACGTGCTCCGAGCAGGTGTGCGCTAGCCCACTCGGCCACCGATCCCCCTGTACAAGCAGACTGCTTGTGGCGTTTGCCACTTCCTGAGAGTTGCATAAAGAAAGACAACGACGAAGTAGCCTCCTGTTACTCACTTCGGTGAGAAACTTTTCCAATAACAAGCTCGGACATCGCGAGAGAAACTACATGAGACACGAGATGTTGTGTCTCAGAAGGGAGGACGCCAGCCGAGAAGTCACAACAACAGGAGTTTATTGTCAGCCGGCCGTCAGACGGCGCGTATCGCTGGTCAAGCGCTCCCATACAGAAAGCCATGAAGCGCTTATTTCAAGATAGAAGCAGGATGAAAGGGGGGGGGGGGGGCCTAGCATAGACACGTGGCAGTGATCCAGCTATAAAAGGGGGCGGCGCCCTAGCATAGACGCGTAGCGATGTTCCAGCTATTTGTTTATCGGAATACAAACACTACATTATGAAAGGGAGGCGGCTGATTGGTCCAGCAAGCGCGTAGCTTCCACCGCAATGACAGCTTAGGGGTGAAGGGAATAAGTGAGGTCCGGTGTCGTGTGACATGCGTTTGGACCCGGTGGCGCGCTTTGGGGACCGTGGATGTATCACAGAAAAGGCAGAGAGCTTAAGAAGGGAAGGAGGTACGAAATAATAATAATAATAATAGTAATAATAGTACCTTTATTTTTTCCAGCAAAAACAATGTTGAAAAGCTGACACGGGAAAAAAGCTGTAAAACAGCTTGACGAGCCCCGAGCCACCTAAACCAGCAGTTGCGATGCAGGCACCAAAAGAAATTATACAGAAATAAAACACGACATCTGTACTACATGTTTGAGAAACATTATAAAAAAAGAACTAACACTATACAAGATAAGTAGCATATGGATACAATTTGCACAATAGTGAAAACATACACAGAACGTTAAAGGGTCCTGCAACAACTTTTTGACTGGTTTTTAATTTGAACCGAACCTAAGCGCACTGAACGTAGTAACTTAATGAAACTTTTCTTTTCGCAAAATTCGCTTTATTTTAAAAGTTATAGGCAAATTAGTATTACAAAAACAAGCAAAAAATAACCTCCTTCATGACGTCGTAGGTCCTGGCTTGAGTGGCCGTGAACTAGAGGAGGGATAGTGAGCTTATCGAGCGCTCACGGCTGCCGCACTCCGTGTCGACGGCTCGAGAGGGCGCCACTAAACCGTGTGTTGGATAGGCTGTATGAAGCGGGCGGCCAGGGCGGCTCGCATTGCATTTGCTGCGCGAATAAAGACTATTTCGGCATAACACTTCATTGGCCACAAACGACAGCAAACACGGGGTAAAGATCAGTACAGAACGGGAGCCACTTCGCGCTGCCATACCGCCAAATGGCCTTTCTACGCTCCGGGACCTTTCTACGCTCGCTGTTCGTCGGCGCCCCATCCCACTAGCCCTTTCTAGTATGCGCCGTTTTTTCCGCCGCTTGGTGGCGGGTATGTCGACGGGTCATTTCTTGTTTCCGTACTTTATAAACTGCATTTGTTTCTTTTCTGATCTAAAATACTGAACAAAAACGACTTTCATACATAATTGAAACGGTTCGCGACACTTATATTTTGTATCTCGACTAAAAAAAAGCTTTTAGCGGCTCTGACCAGTAGTAAGGCCAGGACCTAAGACGTCACATTTTGCGCGCTTTCGGTACCGCGGGTCGCCCTCGTCGGTGGAGGAGGTTTCGGCGTCGTCCGGTTAAAATATGACGCACTGATATTTAGTTACTCTCTCCGTGCCCGTTGGTTTGCTTGAACCCCGAGGGACGTGGAAACCGCAAAAAAGGTAGACGCTTAAATATGATTGCAGGGCCCCTTTAATGCATCACTGAAATAAACGCAAAAGAAAACATCGATTCAAGAGATTTTAGCGCTTATTGCGGACAATTAGGCTCGAAATAAACATTTGAAAGAAACATTTCCCGTAAGATGCTCACCGATATATTGCTAAGCTCAATGCCCTGTCTACTAAGCTGGTTAAGGGTAGTCGGCAAAGTATGTTGTAAGCTTTGGTGGCCGTAGTTTGTCCTATAAAGGAGTGCTTCCCAAGGTTCTTTAATTCGTGTTCGGTATCTATAAATTTTATCTGTTAGCTTCACTAGGTTTTTAAGGGAATATTGGGATAAACTTGTTTCTAAATGACGATCATGTGCCCTTGTTTGCAGCGATTCTGACGCTTAATCACTACCTAAAATATTGCTTATGTCACCTTATAGAATAGGCAATGGGCCTCATTTTGGATATATAATATATATTTCGATAAAAAGCGATCAGGGAGGATCTGCAAATAATTGTTTTTGGTCATATGGATTTGGTAGTACAATGAAGTTTACGTTAGAAACATTTGCTCCCAAAATTTCATAGTTTGTAGATTAAAGTATTTTCTTTACTGCTTTGTGGCCGCTTTTTTTTTCATTTTCTTTTTAGTTTCGGAAATTGACCTGACGGAAAATTGGCTTTACGGAAACGTCTATTTCTGGACGCAAACTTCTTACTAGCTGATTTATAAAACCTACAAAACGTGTTCATCCATTCGGATGACATTACTCGCTTTGCAAGTCGCGTGAAAACCAATAGAAAATGGTAAATCAGACTAACATCGTTGTTGGTAGATACAGTATGGATTGTCAACACAATTGATCAACCTCTTATGCAGAACAATTAAATGTGCTATTTTTGCTGTAAACCCTTTCCGCAATTTCACGCGGTTTCTCTAAAAAAAATCGACAAAGTTCGAAAGACAATTGCATCCTTCTTAGGCACAAAAAATTCGCGTCTATATTTATATATTCGATGGAGTATATGTATGTAGAAGGTTAGCCGATATACAAAAGTAAAGCTTTGATGCTGATGACATCTCTGAAGGACACGTTGGTGGACACGAACATAATTGCCGGTTCTTTAGATGTGCTTTTTATGGACATGAAACTGATCTATTGGCATCTAATATGTGTGGCATAGATAAACATTGCGAATGTATTAGACTCACAATGATCTTGCTTTACTGGTTTCTTGATAGTGAAACAGTTTTAAAAACAATTAAAATTTTTGGGTGTTTATTGCTACTGCCGGATGGCAGACAAACTGCAGTTTCTAAAGTTCAAAAATTTTCGAGGGCGGCGTTGGCGTTTGTATGCATCATCAGTGTCCGCGTATTTTGCCTTCACATTTAGAAAATATATTGGGAATTTACTATCGACAAATAATGATTTGGGAAGTACTACAGGTCAGGTTAATAAATCTAGATAAATAATTCCCCGTAGTGTGACCATATTTATTGATAGATTATTCGATATGATTGAAATCAATAAACAATAAAGACGAAAGGACAAGAATACACCCGAGTTCACTTCGACCTTCGAAGCCCGCACTAAGTGAGCTGCACAGCGATTACTATCAACCGTTAACATTGTTCATGGGCGTATTTCGGGTCTAGTGCAGAGCAAAACGCAACTGCGCGATCGATTCAAAAGTGCGACTTCCTCGGTATTTTATCCGGTGTTGACTGATGCAATGTTGCTTTATCTGTCGGACTAACCAAAATATTCAGGAGGACGAAAAAGTCTATCGTTCGATAACTCGATCCACTATATCCGTTTTACCACGATATTGAAAGTGTCGTTATTCTGAAGCGTAACTGTGGCATGTCATGCCCTTGTTCAATGATCTTGCCAATACCTAGGCGGTATGACCAAGCCCCGTAGGTTCCACAAACCACTACCTTTACACGGCTACCTGCCTCACTCATTGTTCCCGCTAGTAGCTTTAATTGCCCCTGAACCTCCTTCCCATGACTGAAACTGAATCTAAATATGAATAATGCACCATTATTATAGCTTATTTGAAAAGTTATAACTAATTATGAGAAGAGCAGGTCGAATTTTGACGCAGGTTTTGCAACAATTGCGAAACCGTTCCAACAGTCTCAGAAGAGAACGCGGCCTTTGATTTCAAAAGACGATCAAGAAAAAGAGGCGCTACGCATGTTTTGTGATTGTGCGTCTAATTTATATGCAGGTATATATTTGGGCGACGATGGACGTTGATTTGTCTTGAGGTAATGCTGCTGTAGTAACATTGCCAAAAATGTATAATCATAATGGACTGCATTGCTCAATTCTTGGACCTTAATGTGGCAGTAACCTATTATTACTTTCTGCGACGAAGAGCAATATGGAGTGACAGGTAATGATTAGTGAAACAAGGATGACGACATTGGTAAGATTGTCGAACCGCTTGTGCAATGCCAGACTTGTTTCAAGTATCGTCTACCCAAAGACTTTTCTTCACCCGCAACATAAGAACAGGTAATCAATAAGGGATAGTGCTTGTATACGTGGAACAGAAAAACTGCCCTTATTACGAAAATTCGAAAACTATTAATAATATAAGGACGGATTTCTGGCAGCATCCCCTGATGGACGGCTTGGAACAAATGAGCATGTTGAAGAGTGAAGCGTCCCCGTTCCAAAAGATTCTTGAAGCCTACTGAAACCGCAAAGTGTGAGGCGAAAAATAAAGAAGAGCCTGGTGAGTCCAAAATCACCACCATAGATTCTACTACCAAATACAGAACCAGTTACACAATACACGGGTACGCGTTTCGTTATATTTACACTCGAGGCATTGATATCCAACGTCTTCAGAGGGATGACACCATCTGGCCAAATTAGAGATTTTCGCAAGTTTTTGCGGCATTGAACTACTAAATCCATGAACGAGTTGTCAGTCAAATAAACACTTATTACTCCCGATCACAGAATCTAGATCTTCGTTCGTAGACCCCATAATTCATCCTTGAGATCGAGTGCCAGCTCTTCGTCACCCGAGCATTCGCTTCAGTTTAGTGTTTTTCTTGTGGAAGATGAGACCGTAATGGATGCGGAACAAGAACGGCGATTCTTCACTGAACTGCTTCTGCATCAGCTGGGGCTTTCTTCGTTTCGCACACCATCTGTTCTGCTTGCCCGTTAGTTGCAGGATGGTATGGTTAACTAATGTAATGCACCTGATGCCGTTTTGTGCTGTTTTTGGCGACATTTTTTAAGCCGTTGGCATTATCAGAGAAGAAGTATTTTCGGTAGGGCAAAGTAGCGAAACAGAGTAGCGTAGAGGAACGTCAATGACGCGTTTGTACGTCGTTGGCGGGCATCGTGTGGACTGGCTTAACCGCTTGAAGTACGCATCGACCATGAGCTCCCGCAGATGCGGATACGTTTCACCATGCGCCACCGACAGAATAGTGGATCAATTTTCAGTTACTGTTCATAATGGCACTGGACTCGGAAAATTCGAATACTTTCAGGATGGCCAGGTGCCAACACTTTTGTCAAGAAGCGGTAAATGCTCAAGCGTCTGCCAGCACGTCGGTAGCGACGTAATTGTGCGCAACCTGCTAACACCATTGCTGGAACAAAGCACTATCTGCTGCAAAGTCGCCCATTTCTCGGTCATCACAACACATCTCCCGACAAACAGGTCTTTGTAATCTCTTTTTATGTCATGATTACTTTAATCACATGTGAACTTATAATTCCCAGGCATACATCACTTGCCATCACTACGCTTGCCAACTCCCAATCATAGTGTCTGCCGCTCTGCTATCTCTAACGCTTAATTAACTATGCCAGCTCTCCCTAAGCCCTGTACTACAACATAAAGTGTAGCGTTTTCTGACACGGCAGCGTTTGCTTACAGGAACCTGCATAACGCTTTATAGCATCACCGGATCCCGTGAAACACCATGCTGTTACGTCGCAGTCGTCATTATGTGGCGAGAACAGCCTCGTAAATCGCAGAGCAGTTTACTGGGCAATCTGCTGCCAGTATGCCCGGTGGTCACGGGTATTCTGGCGTGCATCATGGCAGAATATTGACACGTCAATCAACAATTGGTCATGGCGATTGCCGCAGCCCGTCGCAGCCGCCGAACCGCCATGTCCATATATCAGCCTGCTCATAGATGAGTTTGCTGGGCCGCTATTAGTAATGAGCACAGCTGGCAGCGGCGAGAAACAGAACCACGAAGAGAACATGATGGCGTTACTCCGGCCATCCCCACCGTGAACCAATATTTCAGCCCAAAACCACGGGTGCGTGTCGCCATCTATTGGTTGAACTGCTGCCAGCGGAATTCAAGATGGCTGCCGTGGGACGTAACTAATCCGTTCCTCTGCCGTTTCTTTGTAGAGATTGCTTAAGCACACGGAAAAATATATATAGGTTGTTGCCGAATTTCTTGTAAGTACACATGGTCATGTAGCCTAAGCACAAACCTCGGAGTCCATTCGCGTGTTCCTTGGAACTTGCGGTCTCTCAAGGTTTATTCATGCGTGTTCTCAATGAATCGAAAGGAAGGGCACCTGTGTGCTCTTGTTCCCAGCGCGAGAGGGAGTGAGACAGAAAATATTTATTTTAACGCGCCAGGTCGGTGCTCCAATATATCTTACCCTCTTCCCCAAGTACGTTGTGGACCTACTGGATCAGAAGTGAAGTAGAGTGCAGGTGTTTTGGTGATCCAACTCTCGGGTGTAGGTCGGGGGCAATTTGGTGCCAAGTACATGAATGTAAGGGTTTCGTGTGGACAATCCACATCCATGTTGTATTGAAGGGCAGCTACATGGGAAGTAGGGGCGTCGAGGCCTTGCCCATGTAGTGTTGCAATGAGGGTGTCAGGTGCGGTTTAGGCGGCGTAGATAGCACCCTCTTCGCGATTGAAGTGCGGAGAGCGGATGGGGGAGAGTCGAGCGGTCCTTGGTTCTTTGAGGAATGCTCGGCCGAGCTTTGTGGGTGCCTGGAGACTGTTCACGTGGGTCGTAGGACTCAGGCTAGAGGGTAGGAGGCCCCGGATTTCAGCGCGGGAGAGCGCGTACGCTTTAATTCCTCCATGCCCTGAGCGGCCTGTATCCATTGAATGGTGATGTTCAGGTGAGAATTGAGTAGTTCAGTGTGGATAAGGGACAAACATCATGGGAGAGACGTGTATGCAAAACCCCTGTCAACAAATGCACTGTCGGTGCGAATATGGATGATGATGCGGATGGTGATGTACGCTGGCCAGTGTTTAGCGAAAAAAAAATAAGAGAGGGTGCCTGCTCTGCAGGTGGTATGGTACATTATTGTTAGTCACTGCCGTGCGGGCATCAGTCAGGGTGATAGCTGGCACGATGATATATGTAGTTGAATGAGTGCTCGGTGATGTCTGCCTTCTATCCCATTATTGTTAAGCGCCAGCGATGTATTCTGTTTTTTGTGGGGGAACGTGAGGAATGAGATTGCGTTATGTGGGTGTAGATTGTGTGTCAAGTCCGGCCCGCACCGTGGCCGCAGTACTAGCACCTTGGGGAGCCGGTGCAGCACCGAACGATGTCGTCCACATAGATATTGTGCTGTACGGTGGGGATTTCTTGGTTACACGAAATTCTTCAAAGGCTAGATTGAATAATGTGGGAGTGAGAATAACCCCTACTCAGCTGTTAAGGTATGAGTGAGGATATGAAGTCATTGACACTTGTACTGTTCGATCCCAGTTAGAAGAAACGATATAATTAGCATTCTAGGGCCGGATGTACGTCAGAGCTATCTAGTATCGCGTGAATTTTCACAGAGTCAAAAACTTTGGCGAATATCTTTGCTACTGCGTACAGCTATGTGTTGTCATCGTATATCTTCGTATAGCCGAAGCATGGCATCTTGTGTGCTAAGATAGCGGTGATTGAAGCCCGTCATAGTGTATGCTGAGGATCTGTAGTCTCTAGATGCCATTGAGAGCATTTAGAACGCTCTCTCAAGTTTACTGCCTAAAGTAGATGAAATGGGTCGGAGGTTGTTAGTCTATTGGGAAGGGTTTCGGAGTTTCAGGATGGGCATGATGAGGTCGTTTTCACTCGCGGAGGATTCGTCTCGCGGTGATTTAGTCGAGAGGTTCGGAAGTCCCTAAGGTAGGTTACGTAGTGGTGTAGGTGATTGCATCTTACCTGGGGTAGTGTTCCTTTTGGGTTATGAACAACATAGCCTGTGTTCATACTGAATTAGTCTGAAGAGTCAGACATGGTCCCACTCATATCTTACTTGTGCTTCTACGCTTTGTGGCTTCCCTTCCATTTTCACATGGCGGAGGATGGTCGAGCGGTGGGGAAGGTTTGATTTGTGTAGATAAAAGAGTTTTGTATCATTTTGAAATTCAGGGTCTACTCCTGCATGCGGCTTTATTCGTGTATTGCCTAGGTTTAGAAATACTACCAAGAGGGATCGAAGGATCTGCCACACTCGGGTGAGTAGTTGTCGTCATTGATGCAAAGATCTTGACAGTTCTCGCAGTAGTAAGGGTGTATACCAGATTCCTGCGCCTCTGTTAACCTGTATAGTTTTTTTGGTCGATTGGGTTCTTGTTCTTTTCCAACGATCTGTACCGCCGGTATGTTTACTGGAAAGTGTGAGTTTACACTATACGTTGTCGCGGTGTTTATTATGTGCTTTTTTATGTGTTTGCTTGTATGTGAGTGTAGAATCTACCCACTCTTGGTAGGATGAGGGTGGGTAGTTCCTCTAGTTCGTTGAATTTTCAATGAGTCTCACGTTCTAATACGCGGACCTCCCCTAGAGCTCTTTTCGGCGTGTTTGAAGGTATGTGAGCGCGGTCTGTAGGATGCAATGATGCTCTGGTTTCCTGGAGGTTATCCCGTGTCCCGCTGGCACTGATACGTTGTACCATGTGAGGTCAGGTGAGCTGTCATGCTATAGCGGCACTGTGCGTATGGGCGGTGGGTGTTACGAAGATTATCGATGAGCTTACTAGCCTGCACTTGCATACATTCGAGTGGTGCGTTTATATCTCCGGGAGGTGCTGTGGCTGTTAAAGTCCCTCCTAGGAACGGAGAGACGGATGGAGACTTGTACCCTGCTGAGTCGCTGCTTCATACATCCTTAGTTACAGCCGGACTCAAGCGCGCGCTCTACTTTCTTTCTTACGACCTTTGCAATCGCCCGGAGTCAATGGCACCCGTCAACCTTGAACCGCGCACTGAAGTGGCCGCTTTCTGCCCTACTACCTCGGAAGTTCAACGCTGGCTTCTTTGCGCTGGTGTTCGAGCTTTCGAGTTGTTGTTTTAGCGGCGGTTGCTGAACCAACAATTTAAGTCCCTCTACAAACAGGCCTCGAAACATCAGCTGGATATCTATGCAGCGCCTCAAGGAAGCACTGGGCTATCTTTTCTTCAAAATTGTACGAACTACTACACCCTCATCTAGAGCAACTGACCGACTTCATGTGGCCTATTGGAGATACAGATAGATTGGGCTTCCTTACATTTCGAGTGTACGAATTATTTATCATTCAGGATTCCTCCACTGAGAGGACCATCTCCTCCTGTTCTTGAGGTTACTTGGAAGTCCTTTGATGGTAGTATAGTTTTCCTACAATTGCATTCGCGACCTCTACTTGTTGCTGCTCCCGAATCTCTTGGAGGATGTGCGTCAAATATTCCCCGTTTGGGCTCATCAAGCGCATTAGATAGTGGCTCGGGGTCTAAACGTAAGGATCAGATCTCCATTGTAAAACTCTAATGGTTGCGACAGCCTAGGATACACTGTTAGAGCACTCTGCTACAGCAACGAAAGGAGTATAGGGGTGGTGACAGCGCCCCGCAGGTGGCGGGGTACCGATTACCCCAATTACCCAAAGGCCGTAAGACGAAGAAGGCGCTGGTCAATATTGAACGTTGGTGTTCAGGTAGCCAGTAGGCGTTCGATGATAATTTTCCTTGGTGTTGGGCCCTAGACTGACATGACAGTGACATGCATAGATGGTATGTTCAATTGGGATGTATCAGGTACATGCCAACTATATGTTGGATACATAGGTGGTGGTCATGATACGGTAACGTGATGGAAATGGTATGCTACTGTATTCGTTAGGAATAATTCATATCAGGAATGATTGATACGTTCGTTTCCCGGAGAAGAATGATGTCAGGTTTGGGGTCAGCCACCTTTACCTTGTCTAAGTAGGAGACCCTTTTTCGCTGTTGTATACACTGAATTCCATTTGCTATGGTGTACGTGGTTTGTGGCATCTTCGGAGGGTGGCCAGTATACATTCGTTTCAAATATCCCATTTCGACCCATTCCAGACGATCTTCCCGTTGAACCCATCCAGACTCGACCCATTCCCAGTGACGCCGGGCCAATCTACGTTTCGTCAGCTTCCGGCACGCCCTTCTCATTCGTTATCAATTTCCTTCGATATGAACCCTGCGTTGCAACCCATCCCTTTTCAACCCATTTGTATAGGACCCTGCATCACCCCTTCGCGAAAAGTCTAATCGTTCTAGCCACTGGTTGCACTTGCAGCCTGCTAACCCAGAATATATGTTCTGAAATATTATTATTTTTCTCAATGTTTTCTAAAAATATACACCTCTTCAAATATTTCGAACTAGTGTATTATTCTTACTTCAATTTTTCAGTATTTTTGATTTTTTTCAAGATGATCTTATAACGCACTGGAAACGGTCTAACCGCTGTGACGCAATTTTCTAAAGACGACTATATCGTTTTTTATTCGATGAAATGGTATTATAAACATCAAATTTTTGACCCAATTTTAAACAAATTGACTACTTTTAAGACATGCTCGTTTATAAGACCTTTAATTCCGAGATGATAACCTTGCCGATCGGAGGTTATTTTCCCCTACGTTCAAATAAAGTCTTGCACGTACTATTTATTCATTTTGTAAAGTAAAAATCATATCATTATATATTTCGATACAAAGTGCTGAGTACGTATATATTCCCTTGTACTGATCTTGATATTTTTGAAAGCGATAAATCAGACAGGTGACAGCATATGATTCCATTTTTTTGTTCAACATTGATCATTTGCGCGCGAGGAAAGCATTATAGACCAGGAAATACCTTCGCCTTGTTCGCGAAGAAAATTGAGCAGGAAAATCGTGCCATCAGCCGACACCAGTTCAATGGTTTATGGTCTGCGACCGCCGCCGACTATTTTTTGTACTTACTCTTCGCAAGCTGCCGCAAAGGAATACCCTTGCAAAGCCTCATCGTTTAATCCGTCAATGAAGCTGTAAATGTTCCGTTAGAGCCTCCCTGACACCGTATTTTATCTTAAGGTGCAGAGTGCAAGGCCTGTTTCAGAGGACCGTGGGGTCAGCAGGGAAAACGAACATTGGACGTTTGAACCTAATCAACTGTTAACAAAATAGCTGCTTCAAACAAACCGACCTAATTGTTAACCAACACGATGGCCCGAAGCGGGAAGGTTGTTTCCGGATGAGCGAAATGGGAAGGACTTGGGAAGATAAGAAGAACGACTTCCGGTCAAGCGGAGAGGGTACAAACAGAGGAAGGTTGAAATAGGAAAAAAACGAACCACCCGTCCCGGAGAAGGGTTAAAGTGCGGCAGGTGGTGGCGATGGAGAGTGGGCATCTTGGTTCATGATATCTATAAAACGCCGTGGATGTTTCTGTGGCTGCTTCTGTCTTGTCTTCATTTTGCGTGGTAGCTCAAATCTATGGCTTCTTACTAGTTTTAATATAGTGGCGGCGTTAATGCAGTAGCTAAGTGTTTGTTATTAGATTTCGATGATTTATACTACTAGTTGTCTAACATGGTTGGCTTTGCATCTGCTGTGTAGTGATTTCGGCACCAAATGGCGTTTACCAGTTTGTCTACTTTAGTCACAGGACATCTAGCTTCTCCTCTATCGGTGAGGAAGCGGCTGTGAGTGATATGAGGTTGCAACTGTAGGGTTGCGTATAGGACGGATTGTAATGTGACTGATTTTGACACACTAGAGTTTGGAAGAGATGGGGAGGAAGAAGGTAGGTTTCTGGAAACTGGCTCGCTCACGTGGTGGGGGGGATGGTTGGTTCTTTGTTGTCTAGGTAACCCAGGTTCGGTGTCTTGAGTGATGGTATTGTCTTGGGTGGTTTGGTTGGTAGCTCTCTTGATGACTGTGCGGTTCCGCTCCTGCTTCTGCTCCTTGCGAGGATTGAAGGCTTCCAGACCGGTTGTCGTAGTGGGAAGTTCTGGCCACGCTTGAGAGTTTAGTGGGGCCAGAGATTGGCGTTGATGTCGTCGTTTCTATGGGCGTCTGAGCTGGTTTGCCTGCGGCCGGGCGCCGCAACCAGAGCAGAAGTGGGCAGGTGGTGCTCTCAGCGGTTTAGAGCTCGCATTCTTGAGGAGTTGCAGGAGTTTGACCAGGGAACTGTTTGCTGCAGTTGAGGTAGATTGAACCGGTTTGTTGGGGGGCATACGTCGGCGCGGTGTCCGATGACACAGCAGAACCTGCAAGATGCTTCTGGCTGGTAAGTGCCAGTCTTTTGGTGACGCGGTTCCAAGGCTGCGTAGCGGCCGTAGTCCTCAGCTGTGACCAGGATATTCTTCGACGTGCCGATAGCGGAGAGTTTTGGGAGCAGAGTATTTTCCGCTTCGAAGGTGGTAGCGTTCTTCTTCTGATAATCGCGGGATTCATGCACAAGCTCCACGTGCGTTTGCTGGATGTGCAGCCTTGTATGTTCTGATTTCATGCTGTTTACGCAGGATATGCAGTTTTCCAGACAGTAACCCGGTTTTCGCGGCCAGTACTACGTGTCGATTGCAGGAAACCGTTCTTCGTAGCGCATATAGGTGTCCTTCCGCTCGATGGAACAGGCCAGCGGCGTGAGCACGTCGGCTCCAGGCATATGTGTCGCGCTGCAGGGGTTGATGTTTTCAGGTAGTTTCACTGGTCGTGGTGTGGGGCTGCCCGTGGCACGCCGACAGTCTGCCATTCTGGGAACAACCGGTCAATATCCATGACGTCGATGTTGTCGGAGAAGTCTTTGGACCTGTAGACGGTGGCAGGCTGAGTGCAGGTGAGTGTTTTCTCTCGAATGTGAGTGAGTCGGTTCCAGCCGGAGCTGAAGTTGACAACAGGCGTTAAGGCAGGTCTAATAGGTCAGGATAATTGCTGCTCGAAGGTCCAGGAGGTACTGCGGCAACTTTGATTTTTTAGCTAAAGGTCACTGGTGAAAGAGTTCCACGGGGGTTTCGACAGAGCATTTGCAGAACTGGGGCTGCATCAGAGGCACTGGTCAGACTTCGTCTTCCTTCCTCTTGG